>JARFJB010000650.1:710000-910000 GCA_036346205.1 Vesta saturnalis | reverse complement strand
TCGTCCAATCTCGCTCTCAATTGTACCATCTGCAGTAAACATTCTACCGAGATATACCAGCTCGTCTACTTGCTCCACCATTTTATCTTGCAGAGTAAATACTCTACTCTCCTTTCCACCTTCCCGATTGAACACCACAATCTTAGTTTTGTTCACGTTTACCTTTAGGTCCATGCTCTCACAGACTGTATCAAACTTCCTCAAAGCGGTTTGCAGCTCATCCGCACTGTCACTTAATAAGACTGTGTCATCTGCATACACCAGGAGTCGTACATTTACGTCACCAACCATTACACCATTTGTATCGTTACATGCTTGTCTAAGACATTTATCCATGTATATATTGAACAACCACGGTGACATCACACAGCCTTGTCGCACCCTTGCTCAATATTAAAGTATTCACTCACACCTCCTCTCACCCTAACACATGCCCGACTACCGTTGTATACTGCCCTTATTCCATTTATTAGACCTTTATTTACGCCATATTCATTTAATATTTCCCACAACTTCTCTCTATTCACTCTGTCATATGCTTTCTCCAGATCTACAAACGCACAGTACAACTTCCTTTTACCTTTAAACACTTTTCGATCACCTGCTGGAGAGCAACCATCTGATCGACACATCCTCTCCTGGCATGAAGCCACCTTGCACATCCCACATCTTAGATTGTGTAGTTTCTCGTACTCTATCAATCAGTATTCTTCCAAAAACTTTACCAGGTATGCTGAGCAAGCTTATTCCTCTGTAGTTCTTACAATCACCCTTGTTCCCCTTACCTTTATACAGTGGTACAATGATCGCGCTCTTCCAATCACTCGGCACTTTTCCACACATAAGGCATACATTGAATAATTCACGCAATCTTCGTATAAGCTTTGCACCACCATATTTGAGCATTTCACCAGTGATTTCATCTACGCCTGCTCCCTTGCCGTTTTTCAACCTCCTACCGTTTTTCTACCTCATTTATTCCAATATCCTTCTCAGTTTCATTCATCATTTCTTCTATATTCTCCTTATTTAACCCTTCAGTCTTACTTTCCTCACTACTGTACAGCTTTCCGAAATATTCTTGCCAGCATTTCCTCACTTCACAATCGTCCCATACTATTTCGTTTCTATCATTCATCACTCCTGCAGCGTTCTGTTTTGGGCCACGTTTAGTATTTTTGAACCATTTCCAGTAGAGTTTTTTGTTTCCCTCAAAATCATTCTGCATTTTCTCTCCTTCTACAGCCATCACTTCCTCTTTACTTATCCTCACTGCCTCCTTCGCTTCTTTGTTTCTTAATCTGTACACCTCATACAATCGTTTCTTCTCAGTCTCATTTTTGCAGCAATCATTGCCATGTACGCATCTTTTTCTTACTTACTGCCTTTTTACCGACTCATTCCACCAAGCACATTTTTTCTGTGTACCTACAATCACTCTTCCACATATTCGCACGGCACAATTGACAACAGAGTTTTCAAGCTTATCCATGCACTCTCAACGTCAGTGTCTTTTATTTGTTCGTTCCACACTGTTTCATTGACATTCAGTTCTTTATTCACAGCATCTACGTATTTCATTCTCGCACCACTATCCACTAGTTTGTCAACCCTAATTCTGGACGTTCGCACTACGTTTGCTTTCCTTCTCCACACCCACTTTTGCCCTAAACACACTCTCGATACCACCAAAAGTGGTCCGATCCACACTCGCTCCGCGCATTACTTTTGTGTCTTTCACCAGGTTTCTAAGCCGTTCATCATACACTATCAAGTCTATCATACTTTTAGATTCACCTCTTTGCCATGTATACATATGCACATTTTATGTTTAAACCACGTATTGGATACAAACAGGCTTCTCTCCACACAGATGTTCAGCAGGTGTTCACCGTTCTCATTGGTTCTTTGGTCTCCGAACTTTCCTAGAACGCGTTCACTATGTTCTCTGTACACCCACCCATCCGTTCATATCCCCAATATAATCACTCTTTCGTTTGGCTTACATACGTTCAACACGTTCTCTACCTCATTCCAGAAGTTCTCACGCTCCTGGTCTCTTTCTCCATTCACCGGTGCATAGCATGCAATAAGAAAAATTCTTCGAAACTCCACTTTCATTCTAACCCATATTACCCGGGAGATACTAATTCGTACTGTTTAACACATCTTTTCGCTCTTTCACTTATGATCACCCCAACTCCTTTTGCACCATGCACTTCCGTCTCAACTCCTGACCATAGTGCCAGGCTGCCATCCTCCATCTCCACAGCATCCTTTCCTTTGCGCTTTGTCTTCGATACACACAGAATATCAAGGTGTCTTTCGTACATTACATTACAATTTCAAATTCTTTACCATGCATACCTCTAACATTCCACGTACCGACTCGCCATTCATTCCTTGCACAGTAGTCAGCAACGGGGCCTGTCTGTTTCGACCTTGACCGCCCCTTGTAGCCAGGTCGATCTGAGGCAATTATATTGTTTTCATGAGTAATATCATAGCAAGCCGACCGGTTACTGGCCAAATCGTGCCCCGGACGATGTAGCATTCCCTACTAACGGTATCGTCCTACTACCGGACAGTTATGTCTACTGTCACGACATAAAAGCTAGATATAAATAATAGATCGTATACTTACCATACTGCTCTATACTGATTCATGGATTCCGCGCCCTCACCGGACTTGCTGGTATTTATTAGCGACCAAATGATTCAATTATTATTTATTTATTTATTTTATTTATTTATTTTTATTTATTTATTTATTTATTTATTTATTTATTTATTTATTTATAAATAAAATACATCTAATATACATCTCAAACATGCCTGCGGCCAATTTGAAAGGAAAAATTCTTAAATCTATCAAAATTAACAAAATTGGACATAAATATAAGGAATTACAACATAAAATTGAGGCTACCTTACTATTTTTGCCTCTACTAATTTGTTTTATAGGAATTGTCCCAATTAAAATTACTTTTCACAAAATTCTATGTTCGAGGATATGACATAACCTCATATTGTCTCTATCAAATTAATGTTAAATTTCACATTTTAAGCACAATAACTGTTAATGTACGTGTTTACAATTATTGTTTAAGTTACAAATTAGTTTATTTAATCACTTTTGTAGGTTGAAAAGTTCTCCTACGACTAGTGTCGGAATGTTGTCATACACTAGTTTAATGTGATGAACTGTTGAATTAAACACAATAATTCCAGATCTACTGCATGATTCATGTTATATAGTCACCCACTAATGTGCTTGTTCTGTTTTTCATAAGTTTTGCACTATTATGAGTTTAACGCACAAATACGAATGTTCTCACAAATCTCGGCTGCGCACATGTAAATTGCGACATTGATACCAGCCTATCTCTAATTGTAACATTATTTTTGTCAACCACAACCTGTATTACATGTCGTTAGGGAATATTGTTTAATATAAACTTATAAAACTAAAAGAAAATTGAATTAACTCAAAACGAAAACAAACATCCCTATACTTTTATGTACTGTGTTGTCTATTACTAAAATTACCATTATTAACACAACATTAAGAAAATATCTTAAATTTCTCAAACACCTCAATGTTTATTAATCATCTTATTTTACAATTATTTAAGGAAATGTACCATTTTCGTACAAACTAAAGTAAAACTTCACTATGGAAATTACATAGCTACTTGCACGTAATTAGACTCATCTCAATATATATATATATATATATATATATATATATATATATATATATATATATTTTTCTTGTTGTTTTTACATTGTTGTCTACGCTCGTTATGAACGTATTACAAAAGGAGGTTGCAAAACAAAATTATCATTAGTAATAACACAAGAGGTTAAATTATTTCTGGTTAATTATTTTTCGAGCTCATGAATATTCGAAGAGGAGTGGTAATTTTCTAAAAATATTCATGAGCGAGAAAAAATTTCCCAATTTAATTTAATCTCGCGTGGTATTCGATAAGAAAATTTTACACCAAATTGTGTTTAAACTATGCTCATCATATTTGGACAGAACAAAAGGTCAGTAAAAACAATTTAATCTTTTGTCGAAGAGAAAAAATTCGTGTTTTGTAGTAAACGTAATATTTTACACACAACAAACTTGATAGAATAATGCGGTTGACACTTGAAGAAAAAAATTGTTTCGAGTTGTTCCAAATTATTCAAAATTGAAACTATTCAATGGAAAATATTGTAAATAATATGGTGTCTAAGTATTAATATTTTATCAGACATAGATATTTCATTGAAAAATGTTTGATTCCAAGTCCAGCTTTCTCGCCTTATAGAAGAAAGGAGGTGGCAGAAGAATACAAAAAACACCTTAATTATGTAAGTGATATGTGCATATCGAACTTTTAGCTTGTAAAAAAATTAGTGCGTTTTTGCGAAATGTAAACACGTTTAAATAAAGAAATTGTCAAAAAAATTATTGTCATTATGTCAAAAAACTTCCACTATAATTCGCTGTTGGTTACCTACCGTAGAGAGAAAGATTTCCGATAATGTACATGCGTTGCCATGGTGACTTGTTGTTACACGTCCAAACCGCACTAGGCGCCGTGTATGCCTACTAATGCAAGCGGGTTGCCAAGCCAGCTAACAGGGAGATGGGCGTGGTCGAAATAATAAGTAAAATGAATGATTAATACACTCAAACACCTTACACCTAAATTCAAACAGCTCAGTCCGGGAAAATATGTCTCTAGGCGCCACCACAATCGAAGCTTTGCTAAAATAATTGTCTTAAGCTGGATGTTAATTAACTCTACTTGATTGTGGAAAGTAGGATTGTGCTTACTCAGTAAACTCTTGCACGAGGGTTCTAAAACAAACACTCGTCCAAAACAATTCAACTCAAACTCAAATATATTTAGTACTACCCAGGTTATTAGAAACTTTTTGAATACACCTCGTATACCAAAACTTCCAAAATAAAATTTATTACTCAAATTCATTCACGTAACCACCAGTTATATTTTCTACTTATTAATGAATAAACCATTCTTCATTCAATGATCGGTAATTAATTTTTAAAATTCCTAACATGAACGATATCTTTTAAATTTAATTTACTTTTTATAACACTTCTGAATCGTATTGACATTCGTAAATATTTAAGGTTTCAAAACTCCAACTTTTTGTTATACTTAATGAAATTTTAATTAACAGCTAATCCGTCACTAGTGCATTGCGCTAATGAAACTAACATGAAAATTTTGCAATCAACCTGGCAAATATAACTTTTCAGGTTGTTCATTAATCTTAAAATCCAAAATATGCAAAGTTTACATTTTAGCTTGTCAAAAACTACTTGGTCACCAATTAAGTAATCGTCACAAATATATTTACATACACCACTACAGCGTGGTTGAAAATCAAAACCACACGTCACTACCAATTTCTGCAAAATTCTTAATACTAAAACAACCAATCAAAACCCCATAACTCGAGAACGATTATCTTTTCGCTTCTAAACTAATTAATATTTACTCAACATTACACAAATGAACTAAACAAAGAAATAATCGTGCTTTACTAAATTTTCAAAGTACTTAAATATATTCCTTACTTAAAATTGTCCATTAATCCTACGCTCTTCTTTCTTCCCGTAGATTAATTATTTGTAGTCCATTTGTAATCCTTAAATTGCATGAAGCCACATAACCAGTGCTTCACAATTTCATAAACACTTATTCCTTTCTGTACTCACAAATAGTCCAATAACACGTAATAATCTGTATACGTTTGGTTGCCTATTAAAATTTCTAGCAACCTTTAGGAAAGTTTAGTCCTTCCTTACACAAATAAACTGTTAATGTCACATAAAAATTACCTTAACATTGGCTTAATTTATTACGAAAATTTCGTTTACTTAAAGGTGGTCCCATAAATAATTTTAACTCAATATCGGTACAAGAACACGCGCTGCACTTAACACTAACGTAATAACTGTTAAGTTTTTATGCTTATGCACTTTTTACTTTCTTGAAAATAAACAAACTAATTTTATCTTCAATCCCAATTTAATTAATTGTTCATCCCCTTTCGGGTAACGCAGTTGTTTCACAATGACTGCCT
The DNA here is from genome assembly GCA_036346205.1 of Vesta saturnalis. Lineage (NCBI taxonomy): Eukaryota > Metazoa > Arthropoda > Insecta > Coleoptera > Lampyridae > Vesta > Vesta saturnalis. The sequence goes on along the minus strand of JARFJB010000650.1, from coordinate 903,886 downwards.
TCAATATTATTCACAAATATAACTCCAACTTAACCCATTCTAAGTTACAATACACCTCGCGCGCGCGTCTCCCCAACATTCACCACAAGCAACAGCCAAAAACGAAAAAGCTCTCGTCAATCCCCGACTTTCCTATTTATAACTTCAGTCATCCATCTTTAAACATGTCTTCCTTCCGCGCTATATTCTCCAATAGTATTCACTCAAGATTTCATATTGCCGATAGCTACTACCATCTGTACAACCACGCTCATAACTACAATACATCGCCATATTTGTTCTTACTTACAAATTTTACAATTACTTCATGAAGAAATCATTTTTCGTCATTACATTCATTCAGTAGCCACTCTGGTCCATTACACAACTTTTAACATTTATCTCCAACCTGCGCTCAATCTCCTTCCGCAACATTTGCAAAAATAAGTACCGTCTAAGGTCTCAAATTCCATATACATACACGTATTCTCAAAACAAATTGCACAACATTACGAAAACTTTCTGAAATTAACAATTAAACACACCCAATCTTTCTCTACATATTTTCTATAACATTCTACACTTATACTTCGCATCTTCTGGCAAAGATTACTCATTTATCCAACAACATTCCATTTCTTACGGTAGCAAAACAGTAGCAATACAGTGGCAAGCATTATCGTCCCATCGACAAATTTCTCTTCACATTTACATTCATCAGAATCTAATTATTCCAACACTAAAGTCTCTATAATATTCGAATACACGTATCTACATACTGAATTATATTTCTCCTAAATTTCCAGTGGCGTATCATACACCCACATACATTATGCATACACAAAAAAATTTTTTTTTTCGTTCAAACTCAATACACTCGCACTCAAAACACGTCATACACGTAATTATAGCATCCTACATACAGGGTGCGTCAACGCAACCTGACATTGTGAAAAAACCCATTTTGATTGGTTAAAAGTATTGGTTTGAAATTTTCCTTAAAAAATTCATCATTTCATTTCTTTTAATTTCCACTTTGCAGGTTGGACAGTTGTGTGTGCTCCATACCAGATATTTTTATTTTACGTTCATAACTATTCTTTAATCATTAATTTTATGAAACTGAATAATTTTTTCTCGAGGTTGGTCATTTACTTTGATTGCTGGAATAGTAACAAAACTTTATGAACATGGTTACATATCGCATAAAAAGATTTTCAAAATTTTATTAGAATTTTATTTCTAATTCGTTTTTGTTTTTGTTAGCTAAGATATGAAAAATAATAAAAAAAATATTATGAAAGCGTCTTTTCAAAGGATTTTTTACGGAAACCGCCCTAAAAAAACGTCGCTACGCGTTTCGTTTTCTAAACTTGAACTAGAGTAATAAAAAAAACCTGTCTTTTGAACTTGTTTTTTAATGCTATAAACAAACCCTAAATTTTTACTGAGCTTTCTAAAGGAAGAAAGGTATGAAAAACGGTTTTACATGTTTTTTTACTAACATTCTTTCACATTCAGATTTCATTTAAATTAGACAGGGTTAAATGAATAAAAATACAGATTTTCATTAACTTTGGTTGAATTCATACCAAAAGTAATAGAAAGTAGTGAATGTTTCAGTATGATTAGTTTTACCTTTGTTTTTGGTGGTAACTTGTTAGAGTAGGGATGCAAGAGACAATTTAATTTTCCATTTTCTCTTCATCTTGGGAAATGTAATTTAAAAATTTAAACAAGTGATTGTTTACGAAAAGCATATGTAATCAATACTTGTAACTAAGCTAACTTATTCATAAACAACAAGTTATCGATTTCTTTGTTTACGCCCTATTAATTTTAATAGTCAGAACATTATTTTTAGGTTTACCAACTGAGACACCGTATCTTTATGCAAGTAAACATTTTGAACTATCATAACATAGTGGATATTATAAAAGTAGAACAAATACGTAAATTGGCTAGCTTGATTTTGGTGTAAAATATTTAAAGACGTTAGCTCTAATTTCCCCATTAAGGTTATAAAATGCATCTCTCTCTTTTTGAATACTCAATATGTCAAAATAAACCGTAAAAATTTTAGAGAGGTATTGATCACAAAACACTAAACGCGGATAACATATTTAACCCAGAGAAGAGCTGTAATATAATGCAAGGGATTTTTTTATGAGGATAACGTCCACATCCCTAAGAAAAAGGCAGGGGATAGAAAGGAAGCAATAAGAAGCCTGCACTAACCCTTACATTAATGATATACCGTGACTATATAAAATAAAAGACATTTTCTATAAAATTCTAATAATTTTTTGTAACGGATTTATATTATTGATTTACTTACATTTGCAGTTTAATTACGAAAGCAAAATATTTAGCAACCGTAGTGTACTAACCTTTACATTTGTTTATTATAAATGGACTGTAAAATGAATAACAAGGATATGTATAGGAAAATGATAGGAAAGGGGTACTACTTTTGTGTCCTCCAAGACTTAAATTACTTAAAACGAAACTGATCACACTTCCATTACCTTCAAACATTTTGGTGAATAATAGTCCGTCTTTGTTATGGACATCAAATCTATCTATATATTATAACGCGCAATCTTGTCAGATAAAAGAACATTAGCTTTCGAGTTTCACATAAATTAAATTAAATAAATGTAAGATTCTACAGGGTGTGGCGCGAAGAGCTTTGATTAAAAGTAATGGCGGATACAGTTATGTTAAAAATCTGCAATTGCGAAACTGTAGGTTTTGGATGACGCTGAGTTCAAATATAATATTGTGTAACCAATGAACAATAAGCTCTTGCCCGTTAACACCATATATCCATCTCATTGATATTTCATACAGGGTGTTTTAAATTTAGCCAACATGCATAAGTTGCTTACTTTAAATAGAACACCCTGTATTTTATTACATTTTCTGCTGTATTTTTTTAAGCCAATTACATAACAACACTTAATTATTTCAACATTAGTAAAGGGTAGGCCATGATTTCCATTATTTAAGGTGAGATTTTGTTATTTTTTCATAAGTTATTAATTCTGAAAAGTAACCAATAGCCTGAAAGGGTTATTAATTGTGGATGTAACAACTCTTTTTTTGTGTTGTATAAAATATACCTCAATTTAAGATCTTTCCTTCATTTAGTTCTAAATACAAGAAAATTTTAATTATTGAGATATTGGGTATGAGGTAGGCAACTTAATTTGCATATCTTCTTAGTGCATAAAGATTTATATTCCTACTTTCAATTTTTATTCATTTCTTATCTTATAAGTAACGCGTCTGCGTTAAGTTATTCTGTTCATATCATGTGCGCAGAACCGCTTCATCTATTTCGAAAGCCTCCATCATTTTCACTTCCTGTTTTAACGTCGAAGCAGAAAGCTGTTTCTTTTTGATTTTTACCTAAATTTATGTGAAAGCGCCATCAATTTGGTGGTAAGATATATTTTTAATACATTTACATAAAATTAAAGCATTTTGTTCTTTTTAGGCGTTTTCTTTACGTTTTTCTTTACGTATTTTTTATACCATTTTTTACTTTAATTACACTTTTATCATTACTTCAATTTACAACGTAATTGAATCTTGAGAACGCATTTGATTTTATTGTTGCGTACATTTTTTGTTTTATGACTGCAATTTTTTGAATGGATACTTCCAAATAATGCAATAAGAAGTGGATTTAATAATTTTAATAATTTTTAGGTGGTAGGCATGTATACTCCATGCCAGCCGGGGAGGTACCACCACCCTTACCATGGGCTCCTTAATATTGGGTCTCCGATTTTCTGAGAGTGGTAAGGGCTGCCGGTTACCTTTTTCATCATCCTTAATCTATTCTCATCCTTATTCTTCCTTCTCGCTCTCACTGTCTTCCTATCGGATTAAAAGTACCAAATTAAAAAATAAGATGGGTGTGGTTTCTAGGGTAATAAATTCCGGACGTAAAATCCTGCCCCATTCGGATGTCCGGGAGGGCAAGGCCCAAGCGACATCGGTCATCGAAAGTATCAACTTTCTGATTCACTACTGCAACATCCGCGGTATCAGGTCTAATCTTAATGCTATTCACCAACATCTTGAACAATTACAACCTGATATATTGTTTCTATCTGAAACACAAGTCTCCTCTGAAAGCTCCGAGTCACCCGACTTGCAGTTTCCTCAATACTATCTTCACTCTAACTTTCGATATAAAGGAGACGTATGTGCGTACATCAAGGACAGAATTGCTTGCAAGAGGGTTTCTTCCTTAGAAAATAAAAATTTTGATGTGATTTGGTTTAAACATTTTGGTCCTAATTTTGTGAAATTCTTCTGTTGCATTTATAGGTCTCCTAATGACAGCAACTTTCAAGACTTCTTCGATTACCTTAGTATGAAAGTTGACTATCTCCTGTCTCAGTTTCCATCTTGCGATATCTCATTTGTAGGCGATTTCAATGTTCATAACTCTAATTGGCTTCAATTTTCATCTACTACAAATCCCGCTGGTCATAGTGCAGAAACATTTGCTATTTCATGTGATCTCACACAAATGATTTCTGAACCCACAAGAATCCCTGGTAACCCTAACCATACTCCACATCTTCTAGATCTATTTCTTACATCAAACCCTCTTGTTTATAAAACGTCCGTTCTTTCGCCTTTAGGTCTTTCCGACCATTGTCTAATAAAAATCATTTCTACTGTACCTCATTCCACTGTTGTTCGCAAAACCGATAGAACCTTGTGGTGTTTTAAGTCAGCTCGATGTAGTGATTTACGGGATTTCTTTGCAACCTTTCCATGGCGTGAATATTGTTTTAAGTCGTCCTCTTCTTCGGACATCGCTCTTTCAGTATCTGAAGTCATCCTCATGGGAATGGGGTTATACATTCCGAAAAAACAGTACCGTGTAGGTCATTCACGTTCCCAACCCTGGTTCAATAAGGCTTGTTCTGATGCAATATCTTTAAAAAATAAATGTTACATTAAATGGAAATCTAATAAATCGGTTGACAGTCATGTAGAATACGTTGGTGCTAGAAATATCTGCAAAAGTGTCATCACTAAAACTAAAAAGTTGTTCGAACAACGAAAATGCAATGAACTAGCCACATCACTTTTAGGCAGTCGTAGATTTTGGTCTTTAGCAAAAGCCATTAGTAAAAACTTTCGAACATCTTCATTTCCCCCCCTGACATATATTGACGGATCAGTAGTTGCTGATTCTGTAGCCAAAGCCAACGTTTTTGTGGATTTGTTTGCATCAAACTCGTGTCTCAATGATTCTGGAAAAGATGTGCCCCTAGTCAACTCTTCTTCATACGTTATGAAACCAATTTATTTTCGGTACAAGCTCTTGGAATCGATCATCAGTAGGCTTGATCTCAATAAGGCGACTGGCCAAGACGGTATCCCAGCTATTGTCTTAAAGAAATGTTCCCCCGAACTAGTACCAGTCCTATCTAAGCTCTATACGATCTCTATATCTTCTGGGAATTCCTTCATCATGGAAGTTAGCAAATGTTCAACCTATTCCCAAAAAGGTGATAAGACCGATCCCTCAAATTACAGACCAATGCCATCACTTCCATTTTGTCTAAAATCATGGAAAAAGCCATCAATCAGCAACTGCTCACGTTCCTTGAAACTAACAAACTCCTTAGTGACCACCAATATGGGTTTAGGCAAAGTCGTTCAACAGGCGATCTTCTTTCATATGTGACCCAAGTTTGGAACAATACAGTAGAGCAGTCCGGTGAAACAGTTGTAGTCGCTTTAGATATCTCAAAGGCATTTGACCAAGTTTGGCATAAGTGTTTACTTGCCAAACTCACCTCGTTTGGGTTAAATGATACGCTCATCAACTGGGTTTCTAGTTTCCTTGATAAAAGACGAATAAGTGTCGTAGTTGATGGCTTTTTTTCAAAAGAAGTTAGCGTTAACGCGGGCGTACCACGGGATCCGTTATAGCGCCTACACTTTTCTGCTGTATATAAACGACCTTATTTCTTCAACAACTAACCCCGCCCATTGCTTTGCTGACGATAGCACTCTTCACTGTAGTTCATCTCAGTCTACTCATAGTGATAATCCACCTTCTATGTCAAATCAAGAAATTAAAGCTGAAATGGCAAATTCAATCAACAAAGACATTCAACGTATTCTCGAATGGGGAAGCAATAATCTAGTTAAATTTAATGCTAACAAAACTCAGTGTTGCCTTATGTCCGCCAAAAAGATCGATCATTTCCTGTTGTAAGTATGAATGGCTCAGTTCTTAAGTTTTCAGACTCTATTACTCTGTTGGGTATGACTGTATCTTCAAATCTCTCATGGGTTGACCATCTTCTATCAGCTACCAAAACAGCTGCTCGTAAAATAGGCTTTTGTACAGATCTAAGCAGTACTTTACCTCTCGACAACTCCTTCTGCTGTATAAGGCCCAAATTCGGCCTCATCTGGAATATAATTCTCACCTTTGTTACTGCTCCCAATACGCTCTCGATATCGTTGATCGTATTCAAAAGAGAGCGATTAGGCTTATAAATGACCCGTCCTTAACTTCTCACATACAGTCCCTTGAGCATAGAAGGATGGTTTCAGTTCTTTCTTTGTATTATCGTTATTACAACGGCTATTGTGCTGGTGAATTACATTCTTTGATACCATCTCCGACTATCTTTGCGAGTAACACTCGGTTCGCTCATTCACATCATCAGTATGCAGTACAAATCTCCACTTGTCGTACCAAACGGGCGCAATCCACATTTTTCTACACGACTTCTAAACTCTAGAATGATCTTCCTAGTTCCTGTTTTCCTCTCACTTATGATATGAGAAAACTTAAGGTAGCTGTTCATAGGCATCTATTGGCAATTCATTATCCCTCTATCCATCCTCCTAAGTGTTCCTGAGTGCTTTAGCACGATAGGCCTTATTTAGCCTGTTCAGGTCCACAACCATAAAAAAAAAACGTAATTTATACGGATTTTTTAAAGATAAATTTTGTTTGGGGTGCGGCTGATTACATTATGTAAAGATTGCACAATGATGACGTAAGAATGACTTCATGCAGGTTAACCGCTTCGTGATCATATTTAGATACCAGTGGTTGTCAAAAAGAAAAGTTTGTGTACAAAAATTTCTAAGGTATTTATTTAGTATTTTAAGCATAATTTGAAGACCTTCATTATTTCATCATTACATTTGATATTTAATAAACATAGTCTGTATATTGTTATTTTTTACATTTTTGTAAAGTCGGTTTAATTGTCCCGATAATTTAAAAAAAAAACAATTTGGCGTCCGAGATAACTTCATTAATTTTTTACATTCTTTATTATTGATGGTAAGGGGTAATGAAGCAAATCATTTTAGTGAACCCACCCTATTAATCAACCGATGAGCCAAAGGCACAATTATAAGTGGTGTAAGGTTAGTATTTTTTGGAGAAATTATTATTTCATTACTTTATAACGAACTTTTTATTATTTTAAAATTTTGTATACACCTCACCTACGACACAACTTTTATTACATGGATATCATTAAAAATGTTGACTAGGTACTTTGTATTAATTTAATTAAATAAGTTACAAACAAAAATAACTAAACGTAATATTCAACAAATAAAGTTTTATAATAAGTGTTCAAAATTAACACCATCTACTTCTAAACATTTATGAATCCTTTTCATTAAGTTATGTCTTGTAATTCTGATGGTCGGGTGTTAGAGAATTAAAAGCAAGTAAGTCTCTCTGCATCATATCTTCCTTTGTCGTAACAGGTTTGGAAAATACCTGATTTTTAATGTAACCCCAAAAACCAAAATCTAGAGGAGCCAAATCAGGAGTGTGAGCTGGCCAACGAAACGGACCCTGATTGGCAATCCATCTATCATCAAACATGTCGTAAAGATGCTGAGCAACAGGCCCAAAGTTATGAGGAGGTGCTCCATCGTGCTGATACCAAGCTGAAGCCGCCTCTTAAAATATGTAACGCCGGTCGTATGGATTCTTCTAAAATGTGGCAATATCTTATACCATTTAAATTTTAATGCTAAAATTGTATCGTCTTTTATTGCACAAAAAACATTAAAACTCCAACTATCTTGGAAATAACGTTCTTTACTAACATGTGGATTTTTATCAGACCAAAAATGGGAATTACGTCGATTAAATAATCCATTTTTGCTAAACTTTGCTTCATCCCACCATATTACTTTTTTTATAAAGTTTTCATCCTCTTGGGTCTTCATTAAAAACCATTCACAGAATTCTACCCTTCGAGGAAGATCACCTAATTGTAAGTGTTGCACCAAATGATATGAAAATGGTTTCCATTTGTGTTTTTTAACGCGATGAATTGTTCTCGTCGACAAAGTAAGATCTCTCTCACAATCTCTAATGGAGGCATTTGGAGAGGCTGTAAAATAACCCAAAACATTAATTTCGTTTATGTCACTGTCCACTAGTGGTTTATTTTTATTAATTCTGTCTCAAATTGACTAAACTGACGTCAGTTTTTAAGCAATCTTCTTACAATATCACCAGTTGTATTTGGTCGATTTGGATATCTTTCTACAAAAACACGGCAAACAATTCTATTACACTCGCCGTAAATAATAATAAGATTTAAAAAATCATCATTAGTAAATCCTACATTTGCCATTATTTAGTATGAAAACTGTGTGAAAAGAAAACTGTCAAAACAACATAAACAATTAACGTTCTAACTATCAAATCTTTGACAGCTATGGCCTATTCTTTACTAATGTTGAAATAATTAAGTGTTGTTATGTTTTAACTAAAATAATGAAATATCTCAAAAGTGGTTGGATTTAGGTATAGGGAATACGGATACCAAACGAATTGGCTTAAAAAAATACAGCGGAAAATGTAATAAAATACAGGGTGTTCTATTTAAAGTAAGCAACTTATAAATGATTTAAGTTGTTCATGTTGGCGGCTAAATTTAAAACACCCTGTATGAAATATCAATGAGATGGATATATGGAGTTAACGGGCAAGCGCTTGTTGTTTATTGGTTATAATTTCACGTCACTAGCTTCGTTATTAATGAAGATATCGTTATTCAATGTGGACTAGGATTTTTTCAAAATTTTTTAAAAAATCGTAATATCTCGAAAATACTTCATTTTTGGTATAGGACATTGTGCACAAATTTTATCTAGAATTTGATGTAGAATTCGAAAATAAAATAAAAAATATTAGGTTTAAAATAACAAAGTTGACCGGAACTGCCACATTCAGGACAATATTATATTTGAACTCAGCGTCATCCAAAACCTGCAGCTTCGTAATTTCAGATTTTTAACATCCTCCATTACTTTTAATCAAAGCTCTTCGCGCCACACCCTGTATAATAAACCAAACATTTCCGATACTGGTAAATTATTCGAAATCAATTGCTCGAAATCAATTGTACGAAAATCAATTTTTCGAATGAGCAATTATTCGAAAATCAATTGTTAGAAACTCAATTGTTCGAAATCAAATATCTGGAATATGATAGATTTATTTAAATTTAAGACACCGAATTTCAATTAATAATTCTTTATTGTTATTATTACAAAAAACCTCCAGAGGATCTCATAACGTTGTGGTTCGGTAAATTTTAGTATAAATGTAAGAAACGAATAGTTAAAAGTTATGTTAAATTTAAAAGAATACTTTAACTATTATATTTAGTAACCGATACAATTAAAAAAATTATATTGTTTCACTTTCACTTTCTAAATATAATAACAATAAAGGTTTATCTTCGGTGGTAATTAGAATTTACCCTTATCGGAAAAATGCAGTTAACGATAAACACAATAACAATGAGCAATTTAAAACAGATTTAAAACACTTAGAAAACATACTGTAATAGTTATTTATGTACATAATTTAGATTTCTAAAAGTAAATGCTTAACAATATTGAACTAACACTACCCACCTATTTTTACCAAATTATAAATAAATCTAACAATAAAATGTCAAATGATTTGAAGTTTCGAAGATTTGGCAAGTTAAACCAGCTAGGTACCAGTTATTCTGGTACCTATTTCCCTTGCCCTGCAAGAATGTTTATAAAAAGGGAAATATTAGAACATTTAACAAAGTTAAAAAAATAATAAAAACTTACTTTAAAGTTAATATATCTATTTTAGTATTCTATTCCGAATATTTTCTTATCAACTATGATTTTTTGAGACATTTCAACATATTTCGAACAACTGATTTCCGAACAATAGAATTTCGAACAATTGATTTTTGAACAATTGAATTTCGAACAATTGATTTTCGAATAATTGATTTCGAAGAACTGACTTTCGAAAAATTGATTTCGAACAATTTACCTGTAACAACCCTTTTTGAGTTATATTAAAATATACCGTAATTAAGGTCTTTCATTCTTTCTGTTGTAAATATAAGAAAAATTTTAATTTTTGAAATATAGGTATGTGGTAGGCAACTTAATTTGCATATCTTCTTAAGGGTATATATTTCTTAAAGGTTTATACTCCGACTTCGACTTTGGATAATAAACCATTAGGTGTTTTCCATGTTAAAGATTTAAAACCCCATTAGTTCTTAATTATTTTTTTATCTTTAGTATTTTTGACTCTTCATTCTGGTTTTCTTATTTACATTTTTATTATTTTGATGATTTTTCAAAGTAATTTTATTTTTTGTGCTTATTTCGCACATTATTTTGTTTTATATTTTTGTGGCTTTGCAAATCACTTATTTTATTTTTGCTACATTTGTTTAGCACGATTGTTGATATTTAGATTCTCGGGCAGATTATCTTCTTTTATTGGATTTACAATTTGCTACTGTTACAATAGTAAAATTTAAGATAACCATTTTGAGTTTACCTCTGATCGTTAATTTAACGTGAAATTTTCAAATCTTAACAGTTGATAAGAAAACTAGTTATGCTTGTATACATTTTTATTTTTTATTTGATTTAGTTATTTTAGTTTTCCTGAATTTGTTTTCGAAATTCTAGCTTTTGACGATTCCTGATGTGTCTAACGTACTATTCTTGGACGGTGCTTGAGGACTTCGGTTCGCCTCGTGTCAACCTCGATTAGTTCACTTCCTGATTATGACGTTTTGGTAGTTTTAGGGGGGGAGGGTTGTTGTGTTCGTAAGAGTGCATTATCCTTCTCTTTGCTACCTCACCTAGATTTCGATTTATTTACGAAACGTGCGTACTAGTTAGGGGTATGTTTAGTCTTGGACGACGACTCTGGAACAACATGAAACCTGAATCTCGTGAAGGGTAGAGTGGCCTCTCTTGTTCTCCACGACGAAACATCCTGAGCTAATTTGCCATGGAAATAGTCGTATCTTGGATTTACCGATTTTGACTCACCGAACGTGACTGTGGTAGGATTTTGTTCTATTTAGTCTTTTATTTAGCATTTTATTTTTCCCTTTTTATTTTTATTTACATTTTATTTAGATTTTAATTAGCTTAACATTTTTTTATTTTCTTAGATTTTAGAAAATTCATTTAATAGCTTAGTGTTTGGAATCTCCGCTTTGGTGATCTCCGAGTCCAAATTTTAGGAGGGGGTGTGTAACAACCCTTTTTGAGTTGTATTAAAATATACCGTAATTTAAGGTCTTTCATTCGTTCTGTTGTAAATATAAGAAAAATTTTAATTATTGAAATATAGGTATGTGGTAGGCAACTTAATTTGCATATCTTCTTAAGGGTATATATTTCTTAAAGGTTTATACTCCGACTTCAAATTATTTTTCTAATCATTTTATTCGCGCATTACTTCATCATTGACTTAATCCTGCTCATATCTTTTGCTTACTTCCTTATGGCTGCTGTGAGTGCAGGAAGCATTTTTTGGGTTTTCCCCTAAATTTTAGTGAAAAGTGCCATTAATTTGATGGTAAGATATCTTTTAACTCGTAATACTAAAAATTAAAACATTTGCTCTTTTCAGGCACTTTTATTTTAGTTCGGTTTTATTTTACTTTAATTACATTTTAAGTACGCATTTAATTTTAGTGTTTCGTACGCTTTCATTTTATGATTGCAATTTTTATTTGAAAATTTCAAAGAATCCATTAAACGGATTATTCCATTTCCTAAAGACAAATTTATAAGGATAATTTCATTTTATGGGCGTGGTTGACAACATAAAAGCATTGTTATTACAATATTACACTAGGATTACGTCATCTTGGTTTGCATTTCCGCATTATTTTTTATAATACCAGGGATTCTCAAGAAGATTTTGTATATTTAGTAACAGGTATTTAATGTTTAATGGTTTTTTTAGTATTTTAAGGTTTTTACAATTAGTTTTTAAGATATATTTTATTTAACCCTAACTTGGCGTCCGAGATCATTTTTATTAGTGTTACATTGCATTTATATATTGATGTTCAGCGAAAATAACACAGCAGAATTTGTGGTAATTAAGGAAATCAAAATATTGAATCGGCCCACTTTAAACTACCGACTGGGACAAAGGCATTATTTGTGGTGAATGGTTAGTATCTCCTGTTAGTTTAACGATTTGTTTTTGGAGAACTTATTACTCTTATTTCTTTATTAATATTATTTAAAACGCTTTATATATTTTATACCATTTACACCTATTATTTTATATACCTAGATCCAAACATTTCGTATAATTAAGCAGGTTAACCATAATTATCAAATAAAATTTTAAAATAAACCAAACAACATTTTATTCTACTGTAATTATTAACCAATAAATATGAAGTGCATAGTACAAGAAAAGTGCAAGAAATTGTAGAAGTGATTATCCTTCAACATATATTTTATCCTCGTTTATTTGCATTAGGTTGTTACTATTAAGTAAACAATAGTTTTCGAGTTAAACTTGAAGTGAATACTTGACTAGTTGTATATGTATAATGTAGTGTAATTGAGCTAGAGTGAAGTTTAGTAGTATTAAAATTAAAGGCAAACTCCCCAAAATAGTAAGTAAATATCTTTATGTACATTAAAGGGCTAACCACCAATGATACGAAGACCGGTAATAAGTAACTGAATTTGTATAAAAAGTGTTTATCAATAAAAATTGAATGAATTAGGAAAATTTTGTGTATTTTTTCGTAACAAGAAGTTAGATTTTCATGATAACTGTAAAAAATCGGTTGAGGTAGAATTAATTAAAAGGAGTGTTTTGTGAAGCACGTAGTTTGTTGGAAAGTGTAATTCAGTTAAAATCGGTGAAATTTTCGATATAAAATCTGCAGATAGTGTATTACTATTTATTACAGGGAACATTAATCCAGGAAATTTAATTCTCATGTTACGTCAAATATTTATAATCTTAATAAACCTTATAAAAATAATTTCAATTATCGAAATAAAAATTGTAATAATAAAAAATGTCAAAAATTCGATCACTTTGTTAATATTTATAGGAAGTACGATACTTTACAACAGATAATTTCTTTTGAGCCTACAAAATAACAAAGCAGGTAAAAATCATGTGAATAACCTAGAATGTGATGATGCAGCGGTAGAAAATCTTACTGCCACAAAGGAATAAAGAAAACAAGTAAATTATTTACAACAGGGTAGAATAATCAAAATTTAGTATTATTTATTAGATACAAGAAATACCGTTGTTTCTTCGGGTGTTGTCTCGAGTCTGCTGCTGTTGTCTTTGACTCCTGTTAGGTACATAGTCTCCTAACTGGCTGGCTTCTGTCCGGATTCTTGTTTATATCTGGTGTTGTACACTTTCACCACTTTCACATCGATTACTTACCCCATTTCCGTTTTTGCGGTGTTGGTTCTTCCTATTGTGAGCGCTTTTGATGTGCGTGATTCTTGCGAGGGTGCGACTTTCCTTGTGTGACGATGTTTGACTTCTACATATTGGCCAATCTTTGAGAATCGTCTCATATGTTGAGGTTCGGTTTTTGTTTTCCAATTTGGATGGTTTCTGGGATGGTCCTTTTTCTCGCGTTTTTGATGTGGACTGTCATCCGGGTATTTTCAAACACCTTGTTCTGTAATACACTGACGACGTTCTGCGCTAGAAATGATGTAGGTGTCTTCCTCTCCACAGCCTTTTCGTGTTCCTCGCGTCGAGCGTTGATCCTTCTGTTTGTTTGTCCTGTTTATCTTGTCACGTGTTCCACAAGGGATGTTGTAGATGCCTTGCTCCTCCAAATTTATTTTGGCTTTTCGTGTTGAAAGCACTGAGGATATTTTTCTGCCCTGATGAACGTTGTCTGTATGCTGAGCATAATTTTTTCCTTTTGCATAGGGGCGCGTGTTCTTGACTGTTGATGGCTCATCCTCCTCCTCTGTGCGTCTCGGTTTTCCTGGTCTTGAGGGATTTTAAATCTTCCTCATTGCAGTAGTGCCGTTGTTAAAAGTTACTACCTCCCTCTTGTAAGTAGAGTGGGTGAGTTTCGTTGATCTTGTCACCAGTGTGTTGACAACGGGCTGCAGCTGTTCATACTGACGATAGTAAGATTTGGCGTTGAGGTAACTGTTTGAGTGTGGGGCTTTTATGTACACTGTCACTAAGGTCCCCATCCGTCCTCTTGTATATTAGTACGTCCAGGAATGGCTGCTTGTGGTCATCTACTACTTCCACGGTAAACTTGATTTTGCTGTGGAAGCTGTTTGGATGTTCCAAGAACTGTATCGTGTGGTCGTACAACGAAGGTGTCTTCGACGTGCCTTAACCATAATTTTGGTTTGAGACTGACCGTATTGATTACTTCCGTTTCCAGACACCAAGAAGTTGGCTATCACTGGTGATCCCATTGGTGCTCCGTCGACCTGTTTGTCCCGTTGCCCCTCGTAGATAAAATACATGTTCCGCGGATAATATTTACTTACTATCACGATGTTGTTCGTTATTCGGTGTTTTTTTTTCGTTATCTCTAGCAACTTGTTCATCAGGGTGCTTGGGATTAGTGACACGACGTCAAAACTCACTGCTAAGTGGTCCTGGTTTACTGTCTCCTTCAGTATCTCGATGATGTGGTTGGAGTTTTTTACGTACGATTCCGCTTGTTCCGAATATGGTTGTAGTTGTTGAGCCGGATATTTTGCTAGGTGTTGTACTGCGACCCGACTGAACAGACGATTGGTTCCAATGGTGCGCCCGTCTTCTGGATTTTTGATAATTCATACAGTTTTGGGCATTTCGAAAATTGTTCTCGTGGTATCAGTTGGCCTTGCTTTCTTCGCTGATCTTGCTGGTGTTGGTGGTTTTTTCCAGGTAGGTTGTGGCATCCGTCCCCATCGGTTGGTATGTTGGGGCTTGGCGCAACTCTCGGATCGTCATGCGTAGTCTTCCTCGCCGGTGGTCATGCTTTCCTCAATACCTAAGAAACGTCTTATCGTATGGATTCGGCTGCGTCTTAGTCAAGTTCCCTGAATGATGCTTCAATTTCGCATATAATTTCTTCCACGGGAATTCGTTCAGGTGCGATCACAAAATTGAATCCTTTACTGAGTACACTCCTTGATGCCGTATCTAGTTAATATTTAGAGATGTTGAGCACCACCTTGTCGCGTCTACATTTGTGTATTTTTTGTCCTTGCTATGGTTTGATGACAGTTTAACGAATTTCTTTTCCTGCTTCTTCGTTGTCCTCGTGCTATCGATTTCGGCTCCAAAATTGGATGATTGGTCAACCGTAGCCCATATGCTGGCGTGAATCTTACAGCTTAGTTCCAGATGTACTCCCAGAAGCTGTGTGTTGAATTTGTCCGACGACCGTGTCATACCTCCTCATTAGCGTCTCACTTAGTTTTCGTATGTTTCCAGTTTTGCAATTTTGTTTGTGAAAAGTTCATTCCAGACTCCTTGGTAAGATGTTGTCTCTGTAGCGTTCCAAGAAAACCAGGTTGGAGGGCAATCGGCTCCTTTTTGATCGTAGACGTCCTCATCTTTCGTAAAGCTTCCTCCTCGCAGAGGTTTTTAATGGTTTTCGCAAGTGTTTTTCTTGGTGTTGTCTTCCGTCTTCTACTGTTACCTCGTAACTAGCTTAATAGATTTTTGTACTTTCAAGAAGGCGATGGTTCGCTTTTATAATGCCGGTTTTCTCACTTTGTTACCTTCGCCCACACTGAACCAAAGACTTATAATGGTTTAAACGTATATTTGCCTATTTTTTTAAAATAATAATTATCTCAACTTAAAAACTACGTATCTACATGAAATTACAATAAATAAAAAATATTACTTCTACACTTTTACGGTCTTCATCCCGTTACTTGGAATGGTTGTGGTCTTTTGCTTAGTGATCAAAATAAATAAATTATTACTTCTGAAGCCGGTTCTGTTCTTTCAGAAGCAGGAAATGTTATACTACCGTTACGGGAAATCTTGCAAACTCTTTATATCTGCGAAGGCCTTTTAAAATAATCGACATCTTAAAGATTGTTCGTATATAAACGAAAAATACGTGTTTTAGGTGGTTTGATAAAATAAAAGCTTTCACGACTAAATGAATATGTTTCGGGATCATGTATTCTCATTTGATTGTTTACGCGAGGTTATTTAGGGACCTTAAGCTTTACTATAATTATCTCTATTAATTTGGGGAAATTATATTCGATACAGAATTTATAATTTAACCAAATTAAAGATTTACGTTTTATTAAAGGAAAACACTTTTACTATATCACATCGATTTCGCATATAATTTAACACGTACAAATCTTTTTATTCACACGAGATTTATAATTGCGGTAATGGACTTAAGCAATTATCCTAATTGTCTAAAACGGAAAAAAATAATGTTATTACTTACACGAGATTTGTAACTACGGTAACGGATTTAAACAATTATCCTAATTGTTGAAAACGGAGTAAACTAGTGTTATTTCTGGATCTCTCCCGATGGGTGAGTAGTTAGAATGGCGGTTGCTTACGTGTTCTGATTAACACGTATTACTTTCGCGTTCACATGTCTTGCGAAGTTTGCCTTAACGAGCTAGGTGATCAAATGAGATCTACCTACGGGTGTTGGGTTGCAGTCAATCTGCTGCTTCCTGCACTTTACTTGCCTGGCCTAGGGTAGGCGTATTTGTGTAAGTCTGTGTGCTATGTGTAGGTGGAATATCCTTTACAAGAATGTGGGACTCACCCGTTGCGCTGTGAAAAGGATATCCCGGTGGTTGACAGAATTTAGGCAAGTGCCCTTCTATTCAACGGAGTAAATGAAAGATGACGATGGGCTTTTAGCCTGGCGTAACATCGTTCAATCGAAGTATGTCTAAGTTTGTGTATATTGACTTACGTGCATTCAGCTTCAGACTTTAGCAGCTCTAAGCCCCCTTGTACGTAGATGATGTTCAGGTGGCGGTGTCGCGTTTAATAACTATGACGGCGGAGCAGGATAACTACGACAAACTGTTCATCACGTACAAAGTTTGACAGGTCGGCACGTACACGAACTGGTGGGCAGATCGATAGGTCGTCGTCGGCGCACGAGCGTTGTATAGAAAATCCGGGGAAGCCGGGGACGGCTTCTGTGTAGGGGTCTTCAGGTCAGGATTGGCGGAAAGTCCGGAGGAAGCTCTCACGTAGAAAAACTTTTTTGAACTTAACGTCGGAGGGGATATAAATTCATTATTTGATAAAAATCTGTGAATATTAATAATTAATTAAAGTAGGACAATTAACTTCATTATCTTTTATCGTAGTAAGTAACTTAACTAAAGGAGTTTTGTTAACTACTTTGCCATCTTTTAATTGAAATCCTGTACCAAGAAGCCAATTACGAATTAGTTTTAAGAGGTGAGGAGCGTCCGCAAAGAAATAAATGTTATTTCCGGTTATAGGACGTGAAATGTGAGTTTTTTCAATAGACACTGAAAGCTCTTTCCAGAGCCCTACGTTTCCTTCCCCACAGTCCGAAACACATGGAATAACGTTGTAGTTTATTTTGTGCAGACTGATATTATTTTAAACGATACGTTTTTTGTCATTTTTTGATCAAAATCTATGTATATAGGTTGCTTCCATTGAGAAAACTATCCACGAGGCAAAACTACCTGCATTTGATTATGTGGGCCAACAACTTCATCTGCTATTTTGCCGTATCTATAAACAGCAGTTTTATTTCACCAAATTGTAGAACTACGACTTTCTGAAACTTTCGATATTTTCACCCGCTACTTTCATTATTCGTAAAATATCGTATAACAATCCCTGGCGCAGATTTGTTTTTCTAACCCACCTCTGTAATGATGACAATCCGGGCAATGGAAAATGTGATGTTTTTTGAAGATATAAATAACATCTTTTTCCAAAGTATCTCAGTGTGAAAGCCATAGACATTTCTTCTGTTGTCCAAGTTACTTTTTTCTTTGTCTTTAATACCAAATCCATTTGGATTTTACTGAATATATTACTAAGAATTTGTCTCGTGTCTCCTCATTTTATGAAACGCTATCCAACCATCTTTTTTAATTGTTTTTCTAATGATGCAATTACGGATTGCTGTTTTTCAAAGCCTTCAGTAAGTATTTCTAATCTTCTAACTAATGTACAATTTTCTTAAACTATTGTTTCATACTTTTCTAACAAAAGCTTATATTTATAATCTAAATCAATGTCCTCTACCGCTTGGGTTTCAACATTAACATAATTTTGAAAATTTACAGTTTCTTCTTTTTCTTCAAGCAAGTTTTTTAACAAAATTTTTATTTGCTTGTTTCTCAAGTCCTTTATCTCTATAGGTAGGTCCAACATTGTTAGGTTTATGTTCGTTAACATCACAAAAACTATCTAGGAAAAGCGTAGGCACAGCTGCAAACAAAAAATAATGTGTTACTTGAAAATCAACCAGAATCTTCGTAAAACGTCGGTTTGAAACAAAAATTTGTAATTGCAGCTATAAACTTGGCTAAAATATGGCTGAGATAGACACGTACCGTTTAAGTGTAGGATCTTCTTGGGAGGCAAATTAAGTAGTCCTACTTTTAAATCGCGATGATAATCATCAGCTTTAAAGTGAACGGAACAAATATAGGAAGCACTTGTATTCCATTTACCGTCACGTTTGCACCTTTATCTCCGTATTTCTCGAATTATTTCATTTTTAGGGAAGCTATGATACTTTACTTCTAAGTTGGCTTTCTTTGTTACTTCTCTGCTGTTGTTATACAAAGCTACCGTGTACAACTTAAGTTCTGTAGGTATACTTTTACACCCACGGTTGCAAATTTTAGCTACTTAACAGTTTGGGTAACAACTAGAAGACTTTGTGCCTTATGCTCAGTCGTAGATTAAAGTGGGCCAGGTTCATAAAATTATCGATTTGTCTTATTAACCAAAAAATATTTACAGGTACCTAGATATGTTCGCTTTAAAATCGGGATTGCTTCTTCCTGAAACCATTCTACAATAAAGTTAAAAGAAAATTTCTACAATAACAAATTTTATTACACAACCTATATTTAATTATAAACGGAAATACCGTAATGCTAGTGTTAGTAACGTTATAACTTGAATAATTAATGGAATCAGAATACATTATTCTTGGTCACACTGTAGATAACGAAATGGCTACATGTTGGTAAGCGTTTTAAATTGTTGCTAATATTACCATTGAAATAAATCTGGATTTGTTTTTATAATTCCCAAATGAATAATTTTGTAGGATTAAGGGTTTTAGAATTTCAATTAATGCAGGTGATTACCTTTGATTAATCGTACTAATACAAATTGATTAACGGAAAATAATTAATTGCGTAGATGTGTATAAACGTGAAAAGTAACAAAGGTGATAAAAGTAAAATTAAAAGTGTCTAAAGCAAGCATCTCAAACATTGTAAAATAAAAATGTAAACTTTCACCATTAACACTCATAATAAAATACTTATCTTTTTGGGATTTTTAATGGTGTACTTTAAATTATACAATCTAAACGTTTCGATAACACTTACAGTTATCTTCGTCAGTAGTAATGTTAGTTAAAAATTGTTAAAGATGTAGTAAACAATTTTGTCAAATTTGAAAAATTCAAACATAAACATAAGCCTGCTATTAATATAACAGTTTGAGAAACGTATAAGCCAACTATAAAATTGTAGTAAAGAATAACTAGGTCATTAAAATTAAATATTGTTAAACTGCCTCAAAGATGACAAACCAGAACACTCTCTACGGCGAAAGCTAACAATGAAATTTGCCAGCCAAAAACACATTTAACAAAATTTAATCGAGTTATGATGTAGTGTAAAGTTGTGAAAAACTTCAATTTTAAAATGATAGAAGCATTCACAAATCCAAACATTACATCAAAAAATAACCCAGTTAAATCTAACAAAGAGATATCTTTATCAATAATTGGAAGTGTTATTAACAATGAAAAGCACAATGCAGAACGTTCTTTGTAATTTTTAATTTCAATTTAATTTCAACTACTTATGTTAAATTATAGTGCTGTGGAAATTTAACATATAATTGATAAAGCATTTGCTTCAAGGTCTAGGAAAACACAGCAAAAACCTAGACATACCAAAAGTTGAAAAAAATTAAAATCAAGGCGTATCATTATGCTCTTTTTAATTATAAGATGCCAAAACCTATTTAAACGGAGATTTTCTTCTTGTCTATTAAAATTATTCGGTTTATAATTTCAATAGCTTCACGTTGCAAACGAACATAATAATGGTTTGTCTTGACAATATTTCATATTGTCAAATTGAATGTCATGATTTAAATTATTCAGGGCATGGTCAGCCACAGCAGACCTTCTGGTTGACCCAATCTACAAAATCTCATATGTTCTTTGCGTCTTGTATCAAAGCTACGTTTTGTGGTCCGATGTATACTTTTCCACATGAACAAGATAACTTATACACTCCGGAAGATGATAAAGGGTTTGACAATCTTTAGGTGATCTTAAATGTTCTTTAATTTTTCTTGTAGGTTTAAAAATAGTCCTAATGCCATGTTTGATTAGGATTTTTCAATTCTATTTGTAACATTAGCTATAAAGGAAGAAAAGCAGTACCAACATTAAGAACTGGTTTTTCTTTAAGGTTACGCCTAGAAGGTGTAATAACATTATTAATATCTGTAAGTGAATATCCATTATCTTGTAAGGATTTTCTTAAATATTTATATTCATCATTCAAAATTCAGGGTCACAAATTCGTTTTGCTCGATCTACTAAAGATTTAATTACACTAATTTTTGACGTGGATGGTGGTTGGATAATTTATGAAGGTATCTATCAGTGTGTGTCGGCTTTTGTAAACCTTAAAAGATAGTGAATTATTATTTTAGATATTAATATGTCAAGAAATGGTAAACTTCCATTAGTTTCTTTTTCCATGGTAAACTGAATATAGGATGTATAATTTTAAAAACCAAAACTCATGCAGTGCTTCTTCCATGTCTCCAAATAACAAATGTGTCATCTACTATCTATACCAAACTGAAGGTTTTTAGGTGTATTTTGTAACGTTAATGTTTCAAATTTTTCCATATAAAAAGATAAAGGAATCTAATTGTTAATTTAATTGTTCAAAAATTACTAAATAGTTTTTGAAAGAATGTTATCCTTTGAAAAAATATCTATGGTTTTAATATTTCACTTATTAATACCTTTTTTATTTGTAACAAATCCCAGAATTTTAAAACACCCCATTACATTAAAAATTCTGCCGACTTTGTTGAAAAATGCATAGTTTCAAAATTGAAGAGGGTGATATAATGGTTAGTTTTGATGTTATTTCACTTTTACAAAAGTACCTCTAAAAGAAACTATTGAATACATAGATCATCTTTTCCAAAGGACATAACCATTCTTTTCAGCACTGTCTTACTACAACTTATTTTCAGTGGAATAATAAATTTTATGAACAGATTGAAGGTGTAGCAATGGGTAGTCCCTTAGTCCTGTTATAGCTAATTTTATATGGAAAAATTTGAAACATTAACGTTACAAAATACACCTAAAAACCTTCAGTTTGGTATAGATATGTAGATGACACATTTGTTATTTGGAGACATGGAGAAGAAGCACTGCATGAGTTTTTGGTTTTTATAAATGGTATACATCCTAGTATTCAGTTTACCATGGAAAAGAAACTAATGGAAGTTTACCATTTCTTGACATATTAATATCTAAAAATAATAATTCACTATCTTTTAAGGTTTACAGAAAGCCGACACACACTGATAGATACCTTCATAAATTATCCAACCACCATCCACGTCAAAAATTAGTGTAATTAAATCTTTAGTAGATCGAGCAAAACGAATTTGTGACCCTGAATTTTGAATGATGAATATAAATATTTAAGAAAATCCTTACAAGATAATGGATATTCACTTACAGATATTAATAATGTTATTACACCTTCTAGGCGTAACCTTAAAGAAAAACCAGTTCTTAATGTTGGTACTGCTTTTCTTCCTTTTATAGCTAATGTTACAAATAGAATTGAAAAATCCTAATCAAATATGGCATTAGGACTATTTTTAAACCTACAAGAAAAATTAAAGAACATTTAAGATCACCTAAAGATGTGTCAAACCCTTTATCATCTTCCGGAGTGTATAAGTTATCTTGTTCATGTGGAAAAGTATACATCGGGACCACAAAACGTAGCTTTGATACAAGACGCAAAGAACATATGAGATTTTGTAGATTGGGTCAACCAGAGAGGTCTGCTGTGGCTGACCATGCCCTGAATAATCTAAATCATGACATTCAATTTGACAATATGAAAATATTGTCAAGACAAACCCATTATTATGTTCGTTTGCAACGTGAAGCTATTGAAATATATAAACACCCGAATAATTTTAATAGACAAGAAGAAAATCTCCGTTTAAATAGGTTTTGGCATCTTATAATTAAAAAGAGCATAATGATACGCCTTGATTTTAATTTGTTTTCAACTTTTGGTATGTCTAGGTTTTTGCTGTGTTTTCCTAGACCTTGAAGCAAATGCTTTATCAATTATATGTTAAATTTCCACAGCACTATAATTTAACATAAGTAGTTGAAATTAAATTGAAATTAAAAATTACAAAGAACGTTCTGCATTGTGCTTTTCATTGTTAATAACACTTCCAATTATTGATAAAGATATCTCTTTGTTAGATTTAACTGGTTATTTTTGTAATGTTTGGATTTGTGAATGCTTCTATCATTTTAAAATTGAAGTTTTTCACAACTTTACACTTACATCATAACTCGATTAAATTTTGTTAAATGTGTTTTTGGCTGGCAAATTTCATTGTTAGCTTTCGTCGTAGAGAGTGTTCTGGTTTGTCATCTTTGAGGCAGTTTAACAATATTTAATTTTAATGACCTAGTTATTCTTTACTACAATTTTATAGTTGGCTTATACGTTTCTCAAACTGTTATATTAATAGCAGGCTTATGTTTATGTTTGAATTTTTCAAATTTGACAAAATTGTTTACTACATCTTTAACAATTTTTAACTAACATTACTACTGACGAAGATAACTGTAAGTGTTATCGAAACGTTTAGATTGTATAATTTAAAGTACACCATTAAAAAATCCCAAAAAAGATAAGTATTTTATTGTAAATAACTTTAAATAACTCATCCTAAAATTTACAGCATTTTTAATAAAAAATATTTAACAGAGCAAAATATGCTGTATTTTTCAGTATGAAAAACATAAAATTTTCATGAACATGTTGAAACTGAATGTAAAGTATAATTTTTTAAATAATAAATTATGTTTTTTTTATATTTTAAAAATGCACGTTAGTTTTACGAGTAATTATAACAAATTAAGTTTATTACAAAAATTTATTATAAATCTATAAATTTTGCAAAATCAATTTTGATTATGAATACTAATATTTAAAATAAATGTATATTTAAAATATGAATATTTAAGCACCGAATTAATAGTTTTTAATGAAAGATAACACGAAAACAATAGATTAAATAGTGACAAATACCGATAAAATACATTTAACAACTTTAAGCCTATTTTAAAATAAGTAATTCCCTGACCAAAACACTGGACTACGTAATTTTTTTATAAGCAAGGGTTGCAATTTTGATAACCTATTTTTACGGACCTTGGTTATAAATTTCAATTCACTTTCACAGTTTTTCTTCTTGTTGATAGCTGTTTTATTTTTTTATGCAAAACTTTAAATATTTGGTATCAAACTATTATTTATTCTTCACTTAATAACTGTAGCTCACCCCCAAACTTTCTGAAGTGTTAGCTAGAAGCATTTAAACAAAAGTCTTTTTACTGAGACATTTAATTAATGTACTTATCAAAAGAAAATTCATTACCGTCGGTTTATTTGTTTGCCCATTGGAAGTGGTTCTAAACGTGCTGAGCTGAAATATTTGATAAATTTAAATAATTATACA
Source organism: Vesta saturnalis (assembly GCA_036346205.1). Lineage (NCBI taxonomy): Eukaryota > Metazoa > Arthropoda > Insecta > Coleoptera > Lampyridae > Vesta > Vesta saturnalis. Next base: position 879,522 of record JARFJB010000650.1, on the reverse strand, counting down.
GTTACACTAAATAATTAATTGTTTCAAATTTTAATGTATTTATTTGGTTCAACTGTATTAAACGGATAATTGCTGTGGTAGGTTTTCTTTTGGTGTTAGTGATGACAAAAGATTTTACTCAATTAATCAACCATTTAATTATTGTCACGGTAATGACGGTTTAACGTTTTAGAATTTTAATTAATGGTAAATGATTTTTAGGCAGGTTGGACGGATTTCTAAGCAACAAAATTAAGTAAATAAAGCATTTATTACGTTTAAAGGCTGCTCTATTTGCATTACCATTTCTATATTAATTTAGTGAACATTTATACACCATTTTGGCCCTATTAAAACCAGTGAGCATATTTAAGATAGTTTCAATGCGTTCTTTAAATCTGAAGTAGAATTTATGTATTCCATGTTCATATGAAAGATAACACGTACTTAGTATTGTAGTGGCTCCTATCGACTTATTGTGCCGATTTTCAGCTAACGTAAGTTAATTGTATCAGAATTGTTTCAGCTATTCATAAATTTTTTACCACTCAGGACTTTTTCCTTTAGTCTAGACCGGTAATAACTGCGTTTAGGTCTTATCAGTTTTATAACACCTCTGTTAGCTGCTTTAGTGTTTTTATAGGTAGATAAACTGCCGCTGCTGCAATACGTGACTCTCCTGTTTCTTGGTACTCGCTGATGTATTTGTATATTGGTTGTGTCCACAAGATGGTTTTTACCGGTTAGTCTTTTTCATGGACCTTTTTCTTGCGGTATATCTTGTGACTATTTGTTGTAAATTCAAATTGGGGATTTCATTTCTATTTGCTATCTAATAATATGTCCATTAGGATTTACTGCATTCTTGGACCCACGCAAATGACTTCGCATAGGCTTCTTTTGGCAGAAACCATTTGCATACGCCTAAAGTGCAGAGAATCTTGCAGGAATGTCTTAAATTGATTATATACGTACATTTTCGTAGCTTGTTTTCTAGTGCAGCGTTTTTGTTGTTGCAGATTAATTTACCAAATTTACATGTCCCTTTCCTTTAGGTATTGCTGCTACTATTGCTATCTCTGGCATTGTGGAAGAACAAATCCTTTTGTTGGTGGTTAATACGTTGAGCTCTCAGTATCATTCTACTATTCTTTACATGCCTAAGTAACATCCCAGCTCTAATCCGACGAACAGATAAACCGTGTCCTCAAAACTATTTTTTATTAAGTCAAAACGTTTTTAAAACACCAAAATGGTATGTATTTGAATTAAGCACGATGCAGATATTTTTCAACAGATAAAATTTGACTCTTCGTATGCAGAACCGTTACAACTTTCGCTATAAAGTCGATAATTCCGTTTGGGTGTCCCCATAGACCTAGAAAGTTCAAGATTATATGGGCAAGTCGTTCGAAATTTATCACTCTAATGATCCGAAACCAAATACTGTGTCTTGTTTCTCCTGCTTCTGATAACGAACGTGCTACAAACCCTTTAACCATTGGCGACACCCAAAAACGTTGTTCTTTTTTTGGGTTGCTATAAACAATAAAGAATTTTTTTTCATTTTCTTTGAGGTTTGGGATTAAAAAATTAAAGATCATTCGTTTATCATAAGTCAACTCTGCACCTGGTACCTTTACACCTGCGCATTTCTCTTAAGACCCTTTCCACTAATTTTTTAGGGGGATTATTGGAGACTCGCCCTTTTAGTTTCACTTTCACTGTAGTCTTTGATCTAAATCTATTCTGACCTGTTTTACTTTACCGAATGAATGGTGGTATGACTGGACTGAAGAGGAATGGGATGGGTTTACCTTCTCTGTGGTTATATTTTCTTCGAAGACCTTAATAGAGCCTATAGCATTTCATCCAAAATTAATATAAGGATATATAATAGGTTCATTTTTACACTTCTTTGGCAACCGATTTAAAATTTGGGTTTCTTTCTGTTTTAGAATTTTGGGATTTTTTTAGGGGTCCTAAGTTCGGCTGAGGTTGTGATAATTTTCTTGTGGTTGGGTTATTTCATAACTTTATTTTTTCTCTTTAGGTTCGTGTCATACCAATGAATGAGCGCATTTTGAATAAATCCTTATTCATCGTTTGAGATGTAATAATAAACCTTCTCTTTTATTTTTACTTTGATTTAATTTTATTAAATTACTTTTCTACTTTTTACATTTTAAGTACCATTTAATTTTATTTGTACGCCATTTTATATTGAAGTCTTATTCAAAATTTCAAGAAAACAATAACCATTGGTTTATTAATTTCAAGAAGACAAATTTAAAAAATAAAATTCCAATTTGGTGGTTGAAACATAAGAGCATTTTTTAATATATTCCAACATTGACACAAGGATTACGTCACCTTTTTGCATTTTGCATTATTTTGTAATACCATTTCAAGAAGATGTATTATATTTTGTAACATATTTAATATTTAATGATTTTTTAGTAATTTAAGACTATTTTTAAGAATATTTTGTTTAACCCTATTATTTTAACTGTTAATGTAGTCTGTATATTTTTTATTTTTACATTTTGATAAAATTTTATTGTAAAGCTTTTAGTTATTGAGCATTATTAAAATAACCGTCCGAGATCATTTTTTTGTTAATTGCAATTTTTTGTATATTGATGTTCAGTGGAAGTAATCTAGCATAAATTGTGGTAATTAAGCAAATCAAAAGGTTGAACCACCCTTCGTTAATCTTCCGACTGAATCAAAGGCATTATTTGTGGTGAATGGTTTGTATCTCTAGTTAGTTTAACGATTTGTTACGAGAACATTTTACACTTATTTCTTTATTATATTATTAAAACACTTTTTATATATTTTATACGATTACCATTTATACCACTTATATTTTATTACACGTGTTTTACTTGTTAACCATATTTACGCGTGGTTGTGTGTGCGTGTCAGTGCGCGTGTCATCCTCATCTTCAGGGATGACCTTTTCTGTATTTGGTCGCCATGATAGGAAAGGAGTTATGCATTCCCAAAAATTTAGTCGTATAAGTCATTCCTATCCACACCTTTGTTCAATAAGGTTTGTGATGATGCAATAATTAAAAAATCTTAAATGTAGAGTCATGGAGATTACGTTTGGAATAGAAAAGTGTTATTGTAAAATTGTTTCACAACGAACATGCAATGAACTGGTCACATCTTCTTTGGACAGTCGTTGAATAAGATCTTTATGAAAATGTAAAACTGTTTAATCTCAATTTTTTGAATTCGTTGACGGATCTGTAGTTCCTTATTCTGTAGACAAAGTCAATCTTCTTGTGGATTTATTTTCGTCAAACTCGTGTCAAACTAACTCATTCTCGGTACACGTGTTCGATCATCTTTTTTATCTCTAAGGGAAAATATATATTGTTAAAAGCGTTGAATTATACCAGTCCTGTCTAATTGTTCGATCTTTATGTCTTTCGGAGAATTTTCTTCTTAAAGGAAGCTAGCAAAAATTCAACCTATTACCAAAAGAGGCGATAACACCGATTCCTCCAACTATCGATCAGTTGCTATTGTTTCCATTTTGGTTAAAATAATGGAAAAAGCCATCAATCTAACTGTTTTTTTTAAAGTTAACAATTTAGTACATCAATATTTTTAAAAGTCGTTCAAAAAGTGATGTCCTTTCACATGTGACCTGTAAAAGTACATGGTGAAACAATTGCAGTCGCTTTAGATATCTCAAAAGTTTGGTATAAATGTTTACTTGCTAAACTCAGGGGTTAAATGATATGATCATCAACTGGGATGTTATAACGCCTAAACTTTTTCTGCTATATATAAATTACTTCTTCTAGAACTAACCCAGTCTATTGCTTTTCTGATGCAGCACTCTTTATTGTGGTTCATCTCATTATACTCATAATGGTAACTCACCTCCTATCTCAGATAAATATATTAATGCTGAAATGCTAATTTCAATCAACAAAACCAACGTATCCTTGAATGGATAAATTATAATCTAGTTAATGTCCACCAATACAGATCGATCATTTCCGATTGTAGGTATGAATGGCTCAGATTCCATTACTACGTTGAGAATGACTTTTTCTTCAAATATATCATTTTGACCATTTTCTATCAGTTACTTAAGTAGCTGCTCGTAATATATTTTGTATAGATCTAGGCAACTTTACCATCAAAACTATTTTGTTAGATCAAATTCGACCCGAAATAATTTCACCTCTCGGTTGTTGTTCCCAATCTTCATATCGTTGATGTTCTCAAAAAAGACCGATTTGGCTTATAAATGATCTGTACTTAACTTCTGACATACAGTCCATTGAGCATCGGTATTAAATACTGGCTAAATTATATTCTTTGATACCATCCCGGGCTACCTTTGATAGCAATGCTTGGTTTGTTCATTCATTTATCAATACTGTGATGGTACTTACGTCACTCCTGCTGTTGGGCGTCAATTTGTGTTAGTTCTCACGTTGGGCACCAACCTGTGTTAGGCTCTAACGTTCAGGTGACAATTTGTGTTAGTTTTAAATATATTTCCCGGGCGCCATTTGTAAAAAAATGGACCTAATTTTGGTTTCCTTCATAACAAAAAATTGAAATCTAGTATTTTTTATTTTATTTTAATAATTTCACAGTTCTATAATAAAAACAAAAATTGTTTTTGTGAGACGTAAAATGATTACTTTTTTTTAATTGGATCTGAATGATTTTAATTCGTAAAGCTATCATTCATTAGTTAAATTTTATTTTTTATTACTATCATGTTTCGGTGTGAGTAAATGAAGTTTAAATATTTACCTACAAATTCTTTTTTTATCAGGATGCCCCAACTCGCTTAATCGCAAAAGAAATAACCACAGTTATCCTTTATTAAAATTGCATTCATTGAACTTAATATATGTGATTGGTGAATGTATTGAATTTGTTTCCTCCAGTATTCGTATAAACTTTTTTAACATTTGTAATAGCCAATTATAAAAATAAATCAAAAATTATACTTATTTAATTACTCAAATTCGCAATGCAGAAATGTTTCGTTCACAATAACGCATAACAATCAAACCTTTAAGTAATATTCTTAATTCTAACATGCAACAATAATTCTTCGTCAAACTTGAATGGAATTTCTCCATTCAATATTGATATTCAAATTCAAATTCAGAGGAAATAAAACACAGAAACGTTTCTTTATTTGCACAATTAGAAATTCTTTATTCGTTGAAGGCCGATAATAATTGGCTGCAGAATCCAGGGCCTTGTTTGTTCCCAATTTTTCTTTGATCTTTGTTTGGGAATAAATTAATTTCCTTTTCAATTTTAAGATTTTTATTAATTGCTGGATATATTGTTTGTTCTTTAAAAAACTTTAATTGTTTATAGTTTTATCTAAAAAAAGCGCGCTACGACAAACCACAACGCTTCTTTGAACATCAATGAATTCGAGTTATTGTTCTTTATACATTGATTTACCAATTTGGATTGATTATTGTCTTTTATATTTATTATTCAGTATTAAACACAATTGATGACCGCTTCTAATATGTACAAACGCGTTATTTTAAATTATTACGTCACTTTTAATGCGATTTTGGCTTATGGCATAATATTTTTATCGTCAATTTGACAATCGTTGCACCTTTATCACTTTCACTTTAATTAAATCAATAAGGAAAGTATTATTTATGTTTACTTATCACAATACTAAATAAATTCTCTGGTAATTTCACAATTTATAAGGCAGCGTGACTATTATTTGGTCACTCGTGCTGCAGCAACAACCTCCTAACCAATCTTACTTCAACTAACTACTCACAAAAAAATGACAGTCATTATGACGGCGCCTTTTTCTCCCTCTACAAAACATTCACGTTTTCGCCAATTTGTCGCGTTATTTATGTACTTTCTAATTCAATGTGTACATACTTATGGAAACAAATTCACGTTTTTTATCTCCACACTAATTACATTTATACATCATTAACAAACAGTCATTTCTTTATCTAAAAAACTACATACAACTATTCAATATCCTATAGCTTAGCGCGAAATTTTAATTTTTCGTGCATCTATTACAATATGCAGAACAAATCTCACCTTGTCGTACCAAACGGGCGCAATCTACATTGCTCTACACGGCTTTTAAACTTTGGGAGGAAAGTATTAAGGCTAGGTTACATCTGACGCAAGAAGAGACGTCACACCATTAAGCGACGTGAGCGTTCATTTAAGCTCTGCCCACTCCGGAAGTATGCGGTCGGCGGACCAATGCGAGAGGAGACCGTGGCCCTGCCCCAGTGACGTGGGACCAATTGGAAGCGAGTATGGGCCCCTCCCCTGATAAGATTATCAAGGGGGTTGGCCCATCTGTTGACCAATGAGAGACTTGGCGGCCGTTTGGAAAAGTGATCAAGGGGGCTGGACCATCTGTTGACCGATGGCGGCTATCTTAGACGTATACTTCAGTCTCTGAAAGCTTCTTCGGCAGAGGTACTCGATGTCCTCTTCCCCTTGATGATTTCTTATCGTGATGTTTCATGCTGCGAGGCCATACAGGTATGTTCTTCGCCGTCGCCGATAAAGAGCTCCTTCCGGTTCTCCGTCGTTGCTGAAGAAGTCACCTTTGTTCTTTGTCTTCGTTGATGAAGAGATGTTGATGCGTTGTAGAAATACAAACCCTGAAAAAAATTGTTTGCTCGTCGCGAGAGTCGAACTACGTAAAGCTAGCATGGTAAATGTACATTACCTCTCGGCAAACGAGCCTTGTTTAATATGTAATTCAGAAAGTTGGATATATATAAATAATTATGCAGACGTCACACAGCGTATATAAATGTTACGATTGGAAAATATAAAATTAATATAGAAAAGGTATTGAAAAAATACATTTAATAATAGAGATAATTGTAGAATTGTAGATTCACAGTTGCATTCAGACGATAAATGGAGAATTTGTTATTAAATAACATCCATTATGCTTTTAAATATTGACGGGACTATATAATAATCAAGTATAAGCTATAAAAAATTGTTTACACTAAGGATCTGTTACTAGGTATATGTTTTGCTATTTATATTCATACAGCGTGTAGAAATGTTTGTGGTTGGAAATTATGCAATTAATATAGAAAATCAATATAATCAATCAGGTATTGAAAAAAGGTGTTTAATAGTAAACTGAGTGAATTTGTAAATAAATAAGAACTATAGAAAAAAAAAGGAATTTATTATTTAACATAGTATACTAATTGGTATTAATATTGATAAAAAGTTGTAATAAATAGCGAAGGTGGTGACCCATGCAGTAGATAATACTCGTACATATCTTATGGTTATAAAACAAAGATATTGGTTTATACATGATCGTTATTTTGCATTAAAAAATTATAAAATTAAAAATAACACAGGTAAAATAATTTCAGCATTAAACAATCAGGTGATGTAAAAAACAAGTACAAGTCATGAAAGTAACTATGTCAAACGGTGCGGGAAATAAAAAAAAGATATTTATTTAGAAATTACACATAATGTATTTCTAAAGTACATGATTGGTGTGGTTACTATTCATTTCAATTAAATGTGGCGACTGTTAAATTAATTTTGATATATAATTAGATTTGAGGTTAGTGAAAACCGTCTAATACCAGCATACTTTTGGTGTAGTAATAAAACATCTCGAATCGAGGGGGCAAATGAGAAAAATAGATTTGGTTCAGTTACTGGAGGTATAAATATGTTAATACCTCCGAATTCTTTATAACTGCACTGATTTCTCTAATTTGGACTATAAGGCCGGTTTTTAAGAAATTCGAAAATACCGTTAACACTTTAATCATATTTTTTTCAAAAAATAGGCAATAAAGACCAGCCTAACTTTTTGAATCACTTAATAACATCAAAATAAAGTGAATTGTACTGGGGATATGATTAATTTTAGTATTGATGGAAATGGGACTGGTTAAGTGTTCACTTTTCCTTAAAAAATTCGAGCGTTCCATTTTTTTGTTGCAACTCGCTTAATTTTGAAGCAATCGACATTTAACAAAGCTCATTTTAAAGGTCTTTCCAAGCACTAAAAAATGGCATTTATACTCGTAAAACGTATAGTTTTCCCGTTATTTGACGTTGAATACTTGAACTTGAGTAGTTAAAAAAAGCCCCCTTCAACTAGCCATAACTCGCGTTATATTGCACTTGAGACATTCGAGAAAAAGCCAATCTCTTTGTTTTTTTATAAGCTTTGTTTCCGTATACAACGTTTTTTGTCATAAAACGTTTACTTTTTGAGTTATTTGTAAAAAACCGTTCAAAAACATGTTTTTTTTCGAAAATAACTCAAAAAGTATTGATCTAACAAAAAACTTTACTTACATATTTTGCTTCCCTCTATCGATTCGCGAGGTTGTTTGGAGTCAAATTATTTCCACCCCCGCGAAGGGTTGGCAACCACCCCCTAGGTAGTGCTCGTATCGGCCCTATCTGACTTTTGTTGCTCAAGTATTTCCCCATAAAATGACAAATTTTAAAACAAATCGGTTCAGTTATAAAGAATTCTTACGCAAAACCGTTTTTAACCAAGTATTTAGTAGATTTAGGTCCCTGCAATCGTTACGGCGGGAAAACTTGAAATTTGAAATAGGTTCTAATAAGGAGGGTCCGCATACTCATAAAACAACTACAAGAAAAAAATAAACGTGTATTATTCAAACAGTATTTTAATAGAGGTTGAGCGTGGCTCCACCTAGTGATATATTTCTAAAAGTAAATTTATGTCCCTGTAATCGTTATGGATGGAAAACTTTAAATTAAAATTAATTCTAATAAGGAGGGCCCGCGTACGATCTCATATGACAGTTACAGGACTCCTGAATTTGCTCTCGGATCTTCGCCCCCTTTATCAGATATCCTGTTTACTATGGCGCGAAAACTAAGGGGAGTCGGCATATTTGAGAAATTACATACAATATATTTCTTAAGTATATTATTGATGAGAATACGTAACTCTGCAGCAGATAATTAGATTTGAATATTCACCGTTTAACCTGTGACAAATACTTTGTGGCATTGTTTACAAAAAAGTATTCATTGGTGTTATACGTAAGGTAAGATGATTAATTTTATCAATAAATTTTAGGTTTCATTTAATACATATTAGGTAAATATTCAAATTTGAAGTAATTATATCAAATGGCGCGGGAAATGATAAAACACATAGATATGTAAAAATAAGTTTGTGAAATTACATACAATGTATTTCTAAAGCATATGGTTGATAACATTCTTGACCTTTTATAATATAATAACACCCTGAGAGTATATACAGGAGAGCTATACCATATGGTTGTATCTCAGACGTTATCGCAACATACTTTCAAAATAATAATTAAAGACGCATATTAATACATTTTTAGGATTTCTGGCTACTACTGAATAAAAATTGCACCGGAATTTTAGGCTTTCTAACGTAACAGTCAATATGTGGATATGCTACGCAGCTGAATCGTGGACCAAAGCTGTAGATGCACGTATGGCCGTAGAACGTTTAGTTCAACATTTATCGGCATTGGTATTTAATACTGAACATGAGGCAGTATATGGTTTAGGACGATAATATATGAAAGATGAATGTCATGCACTTGCGAAGAAATATGAAAATGGCATAAAATTATGTGAAAGGAATGAGAAGATAGAAGTACCTGTGAAGATGAAGAAAAGTGTTAGTTATTAATTGTATTTTGTCGAGTAGAAAAAGATGCATTAGCTGATGGCACATTGTTTTACAAGTTATACTGTTTAAGATCGATGAAAGTGCACGTGTACAAATTCTTAAAACCCTAGCCTTAAACATTCATAAAAATGAATCAGTTGCAAATTGAGGTCTCCTTGGCTCCCAAGGGAAAGGGAATTTGCGCTGTGGTTATACTACAGTTCTCCCTCCATCTACCCACAGAGGGTTTGCACAAAAAGGTATGTATTTGTAATGGCTATGATTCATTTTGTGTCATCTTCAATCACACTTGCAGGGTTTAAGTTACCATCGTTGGCGACTATTCAACGGCGGATTGGTCGGTTACGTTTCCGTCCAGTGTTCAACTCAGACTTTCTCCGCTAAATTGAACTTAAAGCGTCAACCATGGACCTCAGAGTACCGAAATGTTTACTATGTTTCTACGAAATGTCCGTTATGAAGTTATTTCAGTATTCCCAACCTTTGGGCATTATTGAGGGATATGAACATTAGGGTCCGATGGGACGAAAAAACAAATATGCAAAGAAAGCGATGGACTTTACTCTAAATGGAAATTAACCTTTTGCTATTTTCTGTCTAATGCAGGCCCAAATTCTAATTAACTGCAGCATTTAATTACACAGGTGTTGCATAACGCTAATATTTACAACTTCCGGCAGTTGCAATCGTCAGCGGCATTTAACTAAATTTAACTAAAGACTGCCCACAATAGATGGTTTTATTCTAAGTATTAATGCAATCTTATTTTTATTCGAGGGTGAAGTAGAAGATGATATCATTTATTTGTTGACATCTAGACTAAATCAAGATATGCTAGATAAAATCTGTCCTATGTGCGCCAGAGAGGAGGAACAGGAATCCTTCATCGCGTGTTTTCAGGATTACTTTCAGACTTCTGACTTTGTTCAATTTAATTCAGCCCCCAGACACCCTTTTTTTTAGTACGCTCATGCTTATGGTTAGTAATCACATATTTATTGCTTATATATACATATATATATATATATATATATATATATATATATATATATATATATATATATCTTAGTCGTAGACCGTTCAGGAGTCCTTCTCCTCTTCAGCCCTGGTGTGTGTGTGTGTGTGTGTGTGTGGGCGGCCGGGCGGACGGGCGGGCGTGCGTGCGGGCGGGCGGGCGGTCGGGCTGGCGTGCGTGCGTGCGTACGTGCGTGCGAGCGTGCGTGCGTGCGTGCGTGCGTGCGTGCGTGCGTGCGTGCGTGCGTGCGTGCGTGTGTGTGTTGTTTAGTGGGGTGTAGCGTGCTTAGTGTGGTTTATCCGATTCGTTGTCCGGTTTTATGCTAGGTCGTCATCGAATAGACGGGGGGATGCGGAGGGCATATGGGATGTGATCTATGGATTCTGCTATCTCCTCGGGGAGGTTGTCAAGGAGTTGTGCAAGGATCGCCGGGGGATGCTTGAATTTTGATTTAGGTTATCTTCGTGGGAATTGGGAAAACGGTAGTTGTAGGGAGTGGTAAGGATTTCTTTGGTTGGGATAGTATCGCTGAAAATTCTTTTATGCGCAAAGTTTTTATGAAGTGTTTGTATTCTGTGTGTGATTGATGGTATGTTGGCGTGCTGTGTTGTGAGGTCAGTAGGATACCTGAGGGGTAACCTATGTATGCGTCTAAAAATTCTGCGTTCACAAGAGGTAATAGAGGAAAGGTGATTGGGGTTTATATTGGTGTATATGGGTGTTCGGAAATCCATAACAGGGCGGATGTATGTTTTGTAGGTGTGTTGAAGTGTTTTAGGGTGGCAACCACTGATTCTACCGCGAAGGGCGCCCAGTAGATTTGTGCGGTCTCTAATCCTATTGAGTGTTCTTTTACATCGGGGAGCCAATTGAGGGTTCTAGTAAAGAGGATTCCTAGGTAGGTGACTTCGTCTTGGAGTGTGAGCCTTTCTTGGTTTAGGGCGAGGGAAACATTTCTGGAGGTAAGCTTTGGGAACTTATCTTCGGTGTAATTAGGATGTCGGAAGAGGATCGTTTGAGTTTCGATTCGCCCAGTTGGAGAAGTTCCGAAGGGTTTTGGATATGAGGTGGGAGGCCGTATCGCTGTTCCAGAAGGCGGTGTCATCCGCAAACTGCGCAACGACTACTCTGGGTTGGGTAATTCGGGAATATCGGATGCGAAGATAGTGTAGAGGATCGGGGCTAAGGCAGAACCTTGCGGTACGCCTGCTGTAGGTTGAAAAGGATCGAAAAAAGTTCTACCTACTTTCACCCGAACTGACCGATTAGTCAGGTACGAAAGTAGAAGTTTGGTGAAGGGGTCGGGTATGTTGAGGTTTCGGATTTTGTGTAGGAGACTGCGTGCCAAACTCTGTCAAGTTCTTGCTTAATGTCCAGAAAAACAGCCAGATTGCATTGCTTGTGATTGACTGCTCTGGTGGTCTCTGTAAGCAGCTTCAACACGGGATCGCGACAAGTTTGGTTGGGACGGAAGCCGAAATGGCTATTAGGAAGGAGGTCGTTGAATTTTAGGTGGTCCCTGAGTCGCCTGGCTAGAATATGCTCATAGCATTTTCCGAAGCAACTCAGGAGGGAGATTGGTCTACAAGAAGAGGATGAGGTTAGGTCGGCGTGGTTTGGGTATCATGACGGTAGAGGCCGATTTACAGTCCGTCGGGATGCGGGATAGGGTTAAACGTTGGTTGTAGATATTGGATTGCAATCGGAGGGCTGGATCGGGTAAATGGCGGAGTATCTTTTTTGAAATAAGTGTGGATCTGGTCGTGCGCGATGGGAGCATGAAAGGGATTCTCGTTACCGAATTGGGTTTCAGAAAGGTTAAAGTTGCAGAATTCTTCAAGACGACCCTAGAGGAGTGTCTTGAACCGGTTATCGAATTGGTGCCATCTGGGGATCGGAAAGTGGATTGGAGGTGGTGACCAAAGAAATGGGCCTTTCCTTAGTCGAAGATTAGGTTGCTCTGAAGGTCGGTTAAGTGGGATTTAGGGTTGACTTTCCTTCTGGTCAGTCTATCAAACTGTTGCCAGAAGAGTTTACCATTTCTATAATCTAGCTGAGAGGTGGCTTTGGTCCAGGAGTCTTCGGCGTATTGATTAAGGCGTTAAGGCGATTGTATTCGGTCTTGAGAGCCGGGTCCCTGCATCGCAAGAATTGACGATAGATTCGTGTCTTCTCTTTGATGCAGGTCGCAATGTGTTGTGGGTGCGGTTTTCGGGAAGTGTCGATGTTTTTTAGTGGTACAGAGATATCGACCGCTTCCGTAATTACGGAAGTTAGGTCTGCAAAGGCTCTCTCGAGATCTTGGGACGTTTGAGGATTGGGTATAAGAGGTTGTTGGAGATGTGTTTGGAGAACACATTTCAGTCTGCTTTTGAAAAATCTTTAATGATTGTGTATTGAGGAGGTGTAGGGAGAGCTGGACAAAATGAAGTTTTGACCAGTAGTGGTATGTGATCTGATGCCTAGAAAGCACTCATGATCGTAATAGTGAGATATAGGCTCGGAAACTATGATGCGATTTACTATTGAGGCACCTAAATGTTGGCTGTGTATTGGCGATTCGCAAGAACGGCAACTGCAACAGAGTTGACGATAGCCTGTTACCGTTGAATTGGTTGCGGTGTCACCGAATTGGATGTGCCTTGAATTGAAATCACCTAGGATAACTACATTAGGGAGGCTAGAGGCATAGATTAAAAGGTCGTCGGATAGGGTGTTGTGGCCGGGCGGGTTGTAGTATGAAATAAATACTAGAGGAGTGGGAAAGTGCACCATCGCAGCAACGCATTAGAGATGCTGTAGGTGCGCAGGAATTTGAAAAGGAGTGGGTGTGAGTTTTGTTTTCTTGATGGAAAGGATGTGTATATTGTCTGTGTGTTTGTGGAAAATGTTTAAGGGGCGTTTCCGACGAACGTCCCTGGCATTAACTGTCCCTGTTAGAATATCCATTGTGGAAGGAGTTAAGGATTGGGTTGGCGGATTACGGCGACGGGATACGCAGATGTTGATCCTCTGCTGGAAGAGGTTTCGGGATAGCCTAGGGTGCGGACAACCTTATCTCGCCGATCGGGAAACATCTGGAAGAAGGAATGGATGAGGATTTGAAGGAAGTCGTTGATAGATAGGATTCGGTGTCGGGAGAAGGTTTAAGTTGGGCTGTCTTTTCCGAGTTGGACTCTTCGGAAGACAGGATAGGTTCGAGGGAAGCCATCTTCCATGGAAAACTGGGAGGTTCCCGCCGCTTCCGGCACTTGAAGGAATAGGTAAGGTGAGCTTACCCGCAGTTGTTACACCTTGGGTTAGCCGAGGATTTGTAGGAGGAGGATCTGTGGCTTTCGCCACAGTTCGGACGTCGTATAGAGCGGGTAGAACACTCCTCAGCAGTATACTCTACCTGTGTACAAATGTAGCAATGCTTGGGGAGAGGTTGAGGGATAAGGGAGGGTTCGCAGCTGTAGTGTCGCCCGAACATGACACCACGTGGGAGGAGATACTCGAGGGTGGTTTGGGAAGAGGTAATGATACGGCTAAGGGATGTGGGGGTGTTGGTCGCCTGGGCGGTGATGCGAACGGCCTTCCTCATGTGTGGAAGATCGATCGCACCGAGGATCTCAGGTTCTAGGATGTCCTTATCTATGTGACGAATTACGCAGGAAAAGGAGGGCGCTCTAGGAGTGGTGTTGTAAGGAAGGGGACCGGATAGTTGGGTAAGGATGACGGTGGGATTACTGAAATGGTGCTGCAGCCTAAGCTGTGTACCATCCGGCAAGGCACACAAGGTCTCTAGTAGACAGGTGTGGTTATGGTTAAACGTTAAGTTTAACCGGGGAAGGCGTAGGAGTTTAAGCGAATTGAATAGGGATTTCTGTATGGATATGGATTTCGGGATATTGCGGAGGCAATACCTCGAAGAATGAGAGCGGGTGGGATTAGGATTGGGGGAAGCGGGTGTAGAAATCGCGACAGGTACTGGTGGCGGGAGGGTGCGGGTAAGAGGGCGTGTGTGTTAGCTTGTGCGGGTTTGTGTGTGTGCGGGTCTGTGTGGTTTTGTGGAGGCGGTGGAACACGTGGAAGTGTAGGAGTGTGTGGGTGAGGTCGAAATGGATAAGGCGCTTGAATGTGATCGTGTACGTGAGGATGGTGGTGGCGAGGTGAGGGTGTGTGCGTAAGCGTGTGCTGTGTGTTATGTGTGCTGTGTGGGCGGCGTCGTGGGTTGGGAATACAACCGTTACGTTAGCACGGTGGCGACCGTGCTGAACCGTCGCGGTTGTTGCCAGTTAGGTTTCTGAGAAATTAAAAAGAAAAGGAATTGTTTTACAGAAAGGCCGGGTCTTCGCCGAGGTGCAGTCTCACACCCGAGGAATAAAGACTTAGAAATCAGAGACCCAAATAGAAAAAGGAGGAAAACAAATGTTAAAATAAAACAATAAATTAAAATTAATTAAAAAATATTAAATATTATTTATTGTCTTACCGAACGTCGATCCTGTAGTTGGCGGTGGCGGTGTCCTAGATGCTTCTTTATTTGCGTTCTTCTCTCCTGCTGTATTTCGGTGGTTTCTGCTTGCTGTTAGGCTGTGGCTGCTCTACTGATGACCGCTTCCTCGTATTATCTGTATGCAAGCAGTGACAGATCTAACTCCGAAGCGGCGAAGATCACGATTCCGGAACGATAACCGTGAAAACGCTAAATCCTTTTTTGGAAATAAGAAATTTATAATGAAAATCACAAAAGCTCTTACGCGAGAAGGTGCTTACGTTAGATACAGAGGTTCGGACTGCCCTCCCCGCAGAGACAACGAACTGTGAATAAGATGAAGATGAAGTGTTTCATCAAGATATTGAGGAATTCGTTGATGAACCAACTTCCCTAAGCTCAAACTTCCCCACAGGACAAAAATCTCCATCTTTTTTTCAGGCATCCCATTCATCAGTTAGCACCGTGGGGAAGAGGACATCGAACTTAAATATTGTGCTAGTGTGTATGTTGCAGGATACTTAGCAAAAAAGTGTTTGGACAAATTCAGTTGTTCAAGTTGTCGTAAATTATTAGCGTTAGATGTAATTGAACTTAATGATAAGAAGCAACTGTTCTTGGTGCAAAGAACGTATGACAATGAATTTCAATCTTCAGTAGGATTGAGGTCATTAACTCCGATGCTGTCTAACATTATCCAACGTTCCCTAAAGTTAGTGCTTAAGTGTGTAACTTTAAAACCAGAAAGATGAAATTTAGTAGAGTTTATGTATAATAAAGTTGTAAATTTGTTGAAGGCTAAGTTTTCACATTTTAATATTAAAGATGATGAGTGTGGTGATCATAGGAAGTTTTTGTTGAAATTAATGATTCGTACAACTATTTTTAAATGGTGTAAGTGGTAATCGGTGCATCAAGTGAAAGAAACAGTACATGGAAAATTACGGATCCTTAAAAACGCTTAGATTTGTTTGTTTTTACTGCATGCTTTATATTGTAAGATAGAGTGAATGATTTCTTATTTTTGTAAGTAGGTGATCTAATTTGTTATATCGGTGTAATTATACATTATTGTTCCCAGGGATTAAATTACATTAATTAGTGTAAGTAGTGAAGTAGCTTGTCGTATATTTCTCGCGAATATTACGAAAGCGAAGGTTTTCTTCCGTTATTTCTTTCCTTCGCCACTCCAACAACGAAATGACATTCCACCTTTTGGCTTTGTTGTACATATTCATTAACAAAATTTTTGGGATATTTAAATAAATGCTATGTGCTATTTTAATTGTTGTGTTTAAATCGTTCCTTCACGATACTGAACCAGAAAATTTAGTTGTTAAAGTAAACGCGTAAATGGATATCTTTAGCCTCTTTTCACACAAGTCCGACGTCCGACGGATATGCGGCCGTATTTTTGTTTTCACACTATTTCGGACACTTGTATAACCGATAACCGCGCTCATTTATGCTCTCATACACTTCGCAGTCAAATACAATAATGGCGTAAATTGATCTTTTTACGTTTTCTTTCATTTAAAAAAAAACCTCTTCATTTTCTGCACATTTGAACAAAATCTGTTGAATTACGTGACGAATCTTTACATTGAATCACAGATATGAGAATTAAGCTTATTTTTTCTTAATTTTAATAATAAAAAACACGAATGAACTCAAATCCTGTATATCTATTGGCGGTAAATTTAATAATTCTATACTTGCAATCTCTAGACACTTAAAATAAAGAGCCATACACAAATATTTTTTATAACCACACGTAACCTTGTTTATGTCGTAGTAAGGGACAGTGTTTCCACAATAAACAGAGGCAACTAGATATTTTGACCGTATGCGTAGTAAGTGCGCAGATCATTATAGATTTCTGTAAGTCGGTATATTTTAAGTTTCGAGAGGACATCTGTATTCAGAATGCTGCTAATGCTGGTATATTCTTGCTTTGGATTTAGCTCACCAGGCGCTTAAATCCAAATTACCGTAGCCAATTTTTAACACGTGGTGAGCTATCTATAATGTGTATTCATCTGTGCTGAAACAGTATTTTAATGTGTATTGGTCAAGGCTCCACCTAGTGGTACATTTTTAAAAGTAGATTGGAGGTTGATCACTACAGTGGCTTGATAGAGACAGTGGTGATAATAGATGGTGTCGCTGTTGATTGGCTATGCTAATCACATGGTCCGAACCGCCATGATCAAGCTAATATGTTGATTGTTTACATTGCCTGGCGTGATAATTTTGTGTTTTTAGTGGTTTTTAGTGATTATTTTGGACTTTGTGAATGTGTTTTGTTTTTAAAAAGTAGAAACATTATTACAGAAATTAATAATATTATTACATATTCTAGGCGCAACCTTAAAGAAAAACCCGTTCTTAATGTTGGTACTGCTTTTCTTCCTTTCTAATGTTACAAATAGAAGTGAAAAAATCCTAATTAAATATGGCATTAGGACTATTTTTAAACCTACAAGAAAAATTAAAGAACGCTTAAGATCACCTGAAGTCTGAAGATGTGTCAAACCCTTTATCATCTTCCGGAGTGTATAAGTTATCTTGTTCATGTGGAAAAGTATACATCGGAACCACAAAATGTAACTTTGATACAAGACGCAAAGAACATATGAGATTTTGTAGATTAGGTCAACCAGAGAGGTCTGCTGTGGCTGACCATGCCCTGAATAATCTAAATCATGACATTCAATTTGACAATATGGAAATATTGTCAAGACAAACTCATTATTATGTTCGTTTACAACGTGAAGCTATTGAAATATATAAACACCCTAATAATTTTAATAGACAAGAAGAAAATCTCCGTTTAAATAGGTTTTGGCATCTTATGATTAAAAAAAAGCATAATGATACGTCTTAATTTTTATTTTAATTTTAACTTTTGGTATGTCTAGGTTTTTTGCTGTGTTTTTCCTAAGCCTTTGAAGCAAATGGTTTACCAATTATACGTTAAATTACCACAGCACTATAATTTAACATAAGTAGTTGAAATTAAATTAAAATTAAAAATCGCAAAAAACGTTCTGCATTATGCTTTTCATTGTTAATAACACTTCCACTTATTGATAAAGATATCTCTCTGTTAGATTTAACTGGGTTATTTTATTTGATGTGATGTTTGGATTTATGAATGCTTCTATCATTTTCAAATTGAAGTTTTCCACAACTTTACACTTACATCATAACTCGACTAAATTTTGTTAAATGTGTTTTTTGGCTGACAAATTTTATTGTTAGCTTTCGCCGTACAGAGTGTTCTGATTTGTCATCTTTAGGGTAGGTTAACAATATTTAATTTTTAATGACCTAGTTATTCTTTACTAAAATTTGATTTTATAGTTGGCTTTATACGTTTCTCAAACTGTTATATTAATAGCAGGCTGATGTTTATGTTCTAATTATATATATATATATATATATATATATATATATATATATATATATATATATATATATATATATATAATCAGGATTACTACAGCTGTCGCTGCCTTCCTTTTTTCAACCACAAACTCCATCATTGTCTGTCTTGCCATGCTCCATCCTCAAGCCCTCTTCTTTCCATTGCCTGATCAATCTCATCTTTCCATGATCTTCGAGGTCTTCCCCTTCTTCTTCTTCCGATTGGGCTCCAGTTGGTCACTCTGTGAATCCATCTATTATTGTTAGCTCTTCTTACGTGTCCATACCAGATCAGGTATTTCTTTTCTATGTATTCTGGTACGTCCTCCTCAACACCCATTCTTCTCTGTATTTCTATATTGGTGATTCTGTCCATTCTTGTGAGTCTGCAGCTCCTCCTCCAGTAATCCATTTCGGTTGCGGTGATTTTGTTTCTATACTTCTTGTTCATTACCTAGTTCTCGGAGCCATAGGTCATTATGCTTCTCACTATCGTGTTATATATGTAATTTTTTGTTTTCCTCGTTATGTCTCTCCCCCATAGAATTGAATTCAATTGTCTAATAGATGTTCTTGTTTGGTGTAATCTATTTTTTATCTCTTCTTCCGTTGTTCCATCTTTCGTGAGTATGAAGCCTAGGTATTTAAATTTTTCTGTGCCTTTAATCTCTCTTCCATCTTTCATCTCTAAATTTGTTACTGTTTCTTCTAAGGTCCTCATATATTCTGATTTTTTAAAATTGATCTCTAATCCATTCTTGTGATATTCTTCTTCTAGTTTACGTAACATGTAGCTGAGATCTTCCTCATCTTGAGCTACCACCACCTGGTCATCCATAGCATAATGTTATAGGTAATTGCCTCAATTGGTAATCCCATACCTTCGCATTTCCGTTTCCATGATGTCAATGTGTTCCAGGAATATTTTAAAGATGGGTGATGTGGAGCATCCTGCAAAAGGCCCTTAGTTGTGTGGAATTTTTAGATTATTTTGTTTCCATCCTTAAATATACGGTGTTCTCTTTGTATATATTTTGTATCGCTTCTATCAATTCTCTTGGTACTTTTATTTCTTTAAGCTTTCCACATTACGCTTCTTGGTACAGAATCGTACGCTTTTTCAAATCTATAAATCCCAGATGTACGGATCTGTTCATTGCCATTCTCTTTTCTATTACTTGTTGTAGGTATATGATCGATACCCGATCTCGGCTGTGAACCTGCCTGTTCTTCCCTATTTTTTCTTTGATGTGTATTTTTGTTGCTCCCTAAGGATTTTCCCATATAGTCTTCCAAATGTTGCTATTACGCTGATGCCTCGGTAATTATCGCATCGTTTTTGTCTCCTTTTTTATATATGGACGATACATATGCCTCTGTCCATTATCTTGGGAGGGTTCTCCGTTAATTGCCTTGTAGAATATTCTGTGTATTATGCGGAAGAGTTTAGCTGTTCCGTATTTTATTAGTTCCGGGAACACGCCTTCTGGCCCTGGTGTTTTATTATTTTTTAATCTTTTTATGGTTTTTTTCACTTCTTGTAAGTCTAACTCTATATGTTCTTTTCCTTCTCCCATTATTTCTTGGTCATGTTCCATGAATTGCGGTCGTCTTTCAATGAGGAGTTCTTTATAGTGTTTTTCCCAATCTTGATTTTTTATATAGTCTATACGTACTTTTTTTTTGTGTTTGTTCTCATATTCTTTAATACCTTCCAGGATTCTGAATTTCTTGTTCCTCCCAGGTATTGTTGAATATCTGCACACGTGTTTTCTCTTTTATTATTCTTTGTTTGACTTCTCTGTCTTTTTGTTTATACGTTTGGATATCTTCTGGTGATTTTGTGTTCATCCATTTTTGGTACAATTTTTTCTTTTCAATAATCGTTTCTTTGGTTTCGTCATTTATTATTGTTTTGAGCTGGTTTGTTGGTTTTTCTTGTTCCCCTAGGATACGTTGCGGAGCTTATACAGGCCTTAATATGTTGGTATGTTTCCTCTATACTTTCATATTTAAACTCTTCCAACTTGTGATCTAGTCGTCTCTGGTATAAGTCTCTTATTAATTCTTCTTTTCTTTCTTTTTTTTGTGAGTTGTTGTTCCATGTTTTGTTGTTCTTGTTGTTCTGTTTCACGTTTTTTTGTCCATGGGAACTCCATTTTTGCTTCCAACAGTTTATGGTCCGTGCCACGTTCCGCACCTTTTTTCACCCTGGCATCTGTTATCTTAATCGTTGAGTGATTTTTTACGATGATGTAATCAATTATTGATCGTAGGCTTCTTTTTTCTTGTGTTCACGTGTATTTATGCATGTCTTTGTGGCGAAAAAATCCGTTCATTATCCGTAAGTTGTTGAGTTCGCATAGTTCTGTTAATCGTTCTCTATTGTCATTGATTACGTCTTCTCCAAATTCACCAATTGTCCTGTCTTTGTTTCTTTTGCCAGTTCTTCCGTTTAGGTCACCAGTTATAATTAATTCTTGGTTGACTTTTGTTTTTTCGATTTCTTCTTGTAGGTTTTCTATACATTGCTCTTTTTCTATTTGTGAGCTATCCTCTGTTGGGCCATATACCCCTATGATAACTATGTCTCTTTCAAATGTTTTTAAGTTTATCTTTATAATTCTTTCATTGATAGCTTCCCATGATTGAATCAATTTAACGAATTTCTTTTTCATTAATATACCTACTCCGCTTTTCGCCCGTTGTTCCTTTTTAACTCCGCTCCAACAGTGGAGGACATTTTCCTTTATTTCTGTTCCATTTCCTTTTTTCTTAGTTTCAGTGATTATTAGTATATCTAATTTTGTCTTTTTAAATTCTTCTATTAGCTCTTTATCCTTTCTTTTCCATCCTTGGATATTCCATGCTCCGCATACCATTCTTCTCCTTCTCTGTTTACCTTTTTCCCTTGTTGTTCTTATCTGACTTTCTGATTTTGATTTGTGGTTGAAATTTAAGATTGTCAAATCTCCAGAATTGTATCCATTGGGGCTTCCGTAGATGTGGATTGCCAGATATTTTCCATGATTTTTCATTCTGCATTGTTTTAACTTTTGCTTTTTACTCGTGTCAGGGTTCTTAGACCTGAAGCCGAAACCCCCGATTAGGAGGACCTTTTATGTCAGCCGCTCACTCTGAGACAGACGCTGTTGGAAGCCGCCCACTCTGGATCCGACGCTGCCTTTGTGCTTGTTTGGTCCGCGGGAGGTATTTCATTTCCCTTCTACCATCCATATCTGAGGCCTTCCCCTATCCGCCACCTGGGGACGCGCCCTCTAGGGGTTACAGGCTACCGAGGGGGGCAAGTTTGACAAAATTGTTTACAACATCTTTAACAATTTTTAACAAATATTACTACTGACGAAGATAACTGTAAGTGTTATCGAAACGTTTAAACTGTATAATTTAAAATACACCATTAAAAACCCCAAAAAAGATAAGTATTTTATTGTGATAATGGTGAAAGTTTACATTTTCATATTATTTTGTGTTGTTTTTGTATAGCGGACAGTTTAGAAATTAATTTTTTTATTACTAAAATTAATCCCCTGATTGCTGTAGGTAGGTATTGAATTTTTGACGTTGATTTATAATTATTATCATTGTATCGTTGCTCCTACGTTATAAAATGCCTGAGTGTGCTGCAGTAAATTGTAGTAATTCAGCCTAGAAGGGATTTTTGATGAAATGAGAAGGAATGAGAAGGAAAGAGTGGCTTATTAAAATGAGGAGAAATAAATGGACTCTTACAGATTCGTATCTATGTGAGGTATGTGTGTTACAAAATTGATTTATTGAATCAGCAATTTTCATACATACAGGGTGGCGCATTAGTGTGACAAAGTCCCATATCTCCTTTATTTAAAGAGATACAAAAAAAATTAAATACAAAAGTTATAAGATATGTTCTGGTGCATATTCCAAAAATATTTTTAATTATACAGGGTAGATCATAAAAGCTTGGAAGTAATTTAAAATTTTTTTTTAATAGAAAACCCTATATATTATTACATATTTAGATTCTACATACAATTTTAGACACATTTTATGTATAATGTCCTATGCCTAAGTCTAACCGTTTTTGTCAAATTTCAAATTTTTGGTCAAAAATGACGTTTGCAGGCCAAAACATAGGTGGAAATCTTTCCTAAACGAAGCCTTTATAAATTAGTTATGGTTGGTTTCCTTGAATATGGGGACCTACTCTAATGGGCTGTATTGATATTTTTGTAATACATTCATACAGGATGATCAAAAATGGACAATAAAAAGTAGATTAAAAAAAACCTATAAAGTCATTTTTTTTAAATGAAACCCCCTATTTTTTTTAATTCTATCTTATTTAGCATTAAAAATAAGGGTGACTTTGTACAAGAGTGTATACTCCAAAAAATCCTAGTTTTTGAAATAATGACAATTTAATATTTTTTTATTGTAAAAAGGCTATATGGCTTTCAAGTTTTGTTAGTTGGCCGTGACGGCGGGGCGCGGCGGAACAAAAAAAATCCAGCACTTCAGATGGAAATATTACAATTTATTGAACTCCATATAAATAATTATTTTATTAAACGAACTTAAAGTAAAGACATTATTTTTTTGATTCAACAAATTATGTCCTAATCCTAATCATAAACTTAACACCTCTAATGCAACTAAACCTGTAACTAATTATACAGATAAAAGTACTAGAAACACGTCAAATACGTACTACCTAATAAGCTGTTCGAAATGTCCGCCTCCTTCTTTAATACACTATGTAATACGTCTATCAAATTCACTGCTTAAATTTCTACACATTTCAACACTAATGTTTTGAAAACAGTTTCTAATCCTAATCTTCATGTCTTCCTTTATTGTAGGCGGTATTTTATAAACCTGCTCTTTGACGTACCCCCAAATGCTAAAGTCCATTTTAGTAAGATCTGGGTATCTAGCAGGACAAGCAACAGGCCCTCCCCTCCTAGTCCAACATTCTGGATATCTAGCATTTAAAAAAGTTATTATCGGACCTGTATGATGTACTGAAGCTCCATCATGAAGAAACCACATTTCTTGTTGCGTATCCTGTGGCACTTGAGGCAACAAATTAGGTAGATGGTTTTGCAGAAAGTCTAAGTATACTTCCCCTGTTACTCATTGATCAAGAAATATGGTCCAATTACATGAAGTATATCTTACAAAATGTGGATTTTCGGTAGAATAGTAATGAAAATTGTGTCTGTTTACACTTCCGTTTCTATGAAATATGGCCTCATCTGTAAATAAAATCAAATGAACAAAATTTCTTTGTTGGTTTATTTTGTTTTGAGCCCATTGACAAAATTCCAGTCGTCTTTGATAATCTTCAGGAACCAACTCTTGAAGTAGTTGAATGTGATAGGGGTGCATTTTTTGAAACTTCAATATCCGCTGTACCGTACGTCGTTCAACACCAACCTGCTGAGAAATGGATCGTTGTCCAATATATGGATTTTCGGTAACTGTTAATAGTACATTTAATTGATTTTCCTCAGTCTGTGCACGTTTTTCCCTAGTATTTTATTCATATAACACATTGCCAGTTCTTTCAAAACGTTCCAAAAGCTTTTAAAATGCCCTTCTTTCAGGTTACCGTCTCTCTGGAAACCGTTGTTGATACAGTCTTCTTGCTAAGAGCGTATTCTTATCACTAGCTCCCAAAACAAAAATCATATCTACCATCTCGGCTTGCGAAAAATTCATTATTTACAATTTTAATTCAAGTTTTAAATCAATTTGCTATAAAATACACTAATGCATCACACAAATTATCAACTGACAATAAATATTGACGTTTCTGATGATCTCTATTATTATTATATGCCACGCCTCGCCGTCACGGCCATCTAACAACAAAACTTGACAGCCGTATAGCCTTTTTACAATAAAAAAATGTTGGAATATACACTCTTATACAAAGTCACCGTCATTTTTAATGCTAAATAAGATAGGATTAAAAACATAGGGGGTTTCCATTAAAAAAAAATGACTTTATAGGTTTTTTTGAATCTACTTTTTATTGTCCATTTTTGATCACCCTGTATGAATGTATTACAGAAATATCAATACAGCCCATTAGAGTAGGTCCCCATTTCCAAGGAAACCAACCATAACTAATTGATAAAGGCTTCGTTTAGAAAAGATTTCCACCTATATATTCATATCTTACAACTTTTGTATTTAATTTTTTTTGTGCCTCTTTAAATAAAGGAGATATGGGACTTTGTCACACTAATGCGCCACCCTGTATATAAAATAATACAACTGGTGTCTGAGTTTACTTCAACAATGAATAATCCTTTATCATATTTTCAAGAGGTATTATAGTTTCATTAAATTATTTCACGTACTAATTTTAAGAATTTAGAACATTGATGATAACAGGAGTTGTCGAAAGGTCTGCTCCTCTTTGAATTTTAATTGAAATTAACCAATGGGTTCCACGTTGTTGATAGTTTTAATATTATTGTGAACAACATTGTGGAAGAACGAGTCTATCACATTAAGTAATCGTTTTTAATGTTACGAATCAGCTCATATAGTAAATTATTTACTAGTTTATTGTTTTTCTGTTTTAAATTAGGTACATGTTGCCCTTGAAATATGGGAAAAAACCCGAGAAGATGGTTCACGAAAATTGAGGATTAATGCTGTACCAACAATACTTTCATTTTCTTTACCGAAAAAAAGGGAAACCTCCAACAAAGAGAGTATCTTTACCCCCACGAAAGGTTATGGTTGGATCAGGTATGTTACGTTTTTATGTAAAGACATGTAAATAATCTAATTATAAATAATAATAGGTGATGTCGGTGTTGTGCAAGTCTTGCCCGGGGATACAGAAATCAATATTCTGAGGCCGCAGCCATCTATTTCTGGTGTTGATGTTTCTATCGAAGTTGCATCTCATAGATCTTCATCAACATCAAGTGCACATAGTGAAAATAATATCTCTGCTTCTTTATCACCACCTCAATCTAATTCTGATTTAATCGATCTAGATATGAGAAAATGTATTTCATTGAAAGAAAAATGAGTAGAAAATACAAGGAACTTTTAAGAAATATTGATAGAAAACTTAAGAATAGCGAGAAGAAAATAGAGCCGAAAAAAGAAGAATATGTTTTTTTGAAACAGGTTTTCAACGAGGACTAAATTATAGCACTTGAAAAAATACAAAACAAGAAAACCATAAAACTCATGAAATGGTCAAATGCGACTATTACAAAAGCTTAGAAATTGAAATTTAGTTGTGGAAAGAATGGTTACAATGAATTATTAAAGCAAGGCCAACCTTTTTCCTCAATAAGGACCTTAAAGAGAAGACTACAGAATCTCAAATTTGATTGTGGCATTTTGAATGAAGTTTATAAATTTATGAAGATCAAGGTTCAGTGCTTTGAACCTCATGAAAAAGACTGTGTCCTGATATTAGATGAGATGACCATTACTCCAGGAAATAATTATGACACCTTAATGTGTAAATATTTTGGAGATGTGACGTTCCCTGAACACACTGGCACAGCAACCCATGTTATGGTGTTCATGCTAAATGGTGCCAACACACGTTGGAAACAGGTGGTCGCTTACTATTTCACATTAGACTCGGTTAATGGGTCTGTGTTTTCACAAATAATACAGTCGTTATTTCAAAAGATTGAAGGTATTAGATTGAACATTTTAAGTGTGACATCTCATATGGGACCAAGCAATCAAGCGCTATGGAGGACCTGGGGTATAACCGCAGCAAGACATGCTCAAATAAAAAACAAAATACCTCACCCTCTGCACGCTAATGATAATGTATATGTGTTTACAGACATTCCACATTTGTTTAAGAATATTAAAACAATGCTGATTGCAAATAAAATAATAGAAATATCTGAGAATATTGTGAGAAAACATGGACTACCTACAAATTAAGACAGAAGAGGACTTACTCCCATCACATTTTTCTAAAATGAAAGTTTCAACGTCGACAAATGTGGTAAATCATTCTCTCAGCATTGCTCTTACATTTCTCGCAGAGAAAGGTGGAAGGCCCGAGTACTTATCTATAGCTTGGTTTCTGGATCAGCTAGAAAAATGGTTCTACTTGATGACGTCTAGGCATCCATCATGTGCACTGAGCAAATTTAATTTAGATGAATACAATAAGTCAATTCAATTTTTTAAATATTTTATGGACATTTTTAAGAATATGGCGCTAGGGTACAAAAAACTTTCGAAGCCATCTCAAACAGGTGTTCTTATTTCTACGCAGTCAATGTTGGAAATGTTAAACACTTTATTCTACAAATTTATGTTGACCAGCCGGTTTTCTCAGGATTGTTTGGAGAACCTCTTCGGCGTTTTGAGATAAAAACAAGTTATTCCAAACGCATTACAAGAAAAGACCAATTTGAAATTAATATGTGGGTCACAATATTTAACAAATACAGGAACAGGCAGCTATGCCGGTTTTTTAGAAACTTTGTCAGAAGGGAAAACACAGTATGAAGAAGTTCATCTACCAGCGGAAATTGCTGACCCTCTTATGAATTTAAATAATAAGATTTAAATGTTTCATATAATATCAGTGGTTACATCCTACGAAGTATAACAAAACTACGAAAACATGTTCAACATGCATAAATTCAGCTGGATCTACAACTCCCATCTACAGGAGTTTTAGTAGGTTTATAAATATTAAACGTATTCGAGAGAAGACGCTCTTTTTTGTTCTGAAGAGCTTTTTATTTTTCTGGGAATGGAAACAATTGTTGTCAAGTTTTTAAAATTTTTCACCGCAGAATATAAATATGTATCTCGATGATGTGGTTGGAGTTTTTACGTA
This sequence comes from Vesta saturnalis, assembly GCA_036346205.1. Taxonomy (NCBI): domain Eukaryota; kingdom Metazoa; phylum Arthropoda; class Insecta; order Coleoptera; family Lampyridae; genus Vesta; species Vesta saturnalis. The sequence goes on along the minus strand of JARFJB010000650.1, from coordinate 852,044 downwards.
CGATTCCGCTTGTCTCCGAATATGGTTGTAGTTGTTGAGCCAGATATTTTGCTAGGTGTTGTACTGCGACCCGACTGAACCGACGATTGGTTTCAATGGTGCGCCCGTCTTCTGGATTTTGATAACAAATTTCGGCATTTCGAAAATTGTTCTCGTGGTATCAGTTGGAGTTGCTTTTTCGCTGGTGTTGGTGGTCTTTTCCAGATAGGTTGTGGCATCCCCATTGGTTGGTATGCTGCGGCTTGGCGCAACTATCGGATCTTCATGCGTAGTCTTCCTCGTCGGTGGTCATGCTTTCCTCAATACCTAAGAAACGTCTTATTGTATGGATTTGGCTGCGTCTGTGTCAAGTTTCCTGACTGATGCTTCAATTCCGCATATAATTCCTTCCACGGGAATTCGTTCAGTTGCGATCGCAAAATTGAAACTTTACTGAGTACACTCCTTGATGCCGCATCCAGTTAATATATAGAGATGTTGATCACCACCTTGTCGCGTCTACATTTATGCATTTTTGCCCTTGCTATGGTTTGATGACAGTTTAACGAATTTCTTTTCCTGTTTCTTCGTTGTCGCCGTGCTATCGATTTCGACTCCAAAATTGGATGATTGGTCGAGCGTAGCCCATATGCTGGCGTAAATCTTACAGCTTAGTTCCAGATGTACTCCCAGAAGCTGTCCGTTGAAGTTCTCCGACGACCGTGTCGTACCCCTCACTAGCGTCTCACTTGGTTTCGTATGTTTCCAGTTTTGCAGTTCTGTTTGTGAAAAGTTCATTCCAGACTCCTTGGTACGATGTTGTCTCTGTACCGTTCCAAGAAAACCAGGTTGGAGGGCAATCGGCTCTTTTGATCGTAGGTGTCATCATCTTCCGTAAAACTTCCTCCTCGCAGAGGTTTTAATGGTTTTAATGGTTTTCGCGAGTGTTGTATGCAATACCGTCGTTTTCCTGGTGTTGTTTCCATCTTCTACTGTTACCTCGTAACTAGCTTGATAAGTTTTGTACTTGCAAGAAGGCGGTGATTCGCTTTTATGATGTCAGTTTGCTCATTTTGTTAACTTCGCCCACACTGAACCAGAAACTTATAATGGTTTAAACGTATATTTACCCTATTTTTTAAAATAATAATTATCTCAACTTAAAAACTACGTATGTACATGAAATTAAAATAAATAAAAATATTAGTTCTACACATTTACGGCCGTCATCCTGATACTTGGAATGGTTGTGGTCTTTTGCTTAGTGATCAAAATAAATAAATTATTACTTCTGAAGCCGGCCCTGTTCTTTCAGAAGCAGGAAATATTATAATACTGTTACGGAATACCGGCAAAACTCTTTATACCTGCGAAGGCCTTTTAAAATAATCGATATCTTAAAGAGGCTTGTTCGTATATAAACGAAAAATACGTGTTTTAGGTTTCTTTGATAAAATAAAACTTTTATACTTGGATTTTATAATGAAATGTATTAGTTTCACGGCTAAATAAATATGTTTTGGGATCATGTATTCTCATTTAATTGTTTACGTGAGGTTATTTAGGGACCTTAAGCTTTACTGTAATTATCTCTATTAATTTGGGAAATTGTATTCGATACAGAATTTATAGTTTAACCAAATTAAGGATTTACGTTTTATTAAAGGAAAACGCTTTTACTATATCACATCGATTTCGTGTATAATTTAACACGTACAAATCTTTTATTCGCACGAGATTTATAACTGCGGTAACGGACTTAAGCAATTATCCCAATTGTTTAAAATGGAAAAAATAATGTTATTACTTACACGAGATTTGTAACTACGGTAACGGATTTAAACAATTATCCTAATTGTTTAAAACGGAGTAAACTAGTGTTATTTCTGGATCTCTTCCGATGGGCGAGTAGTTAGAACGGCGGTTGTTTACTTGTTCTGATTAGCATGTATTACTTTTGCGTTCACACGTCTTACGGAGTTTGCCTTAATGAGCTAGGTGATCAAATGGGATCTACCTACGAGTGTTGGGTTGCAGTGAATCTGCGCTCCTGCACTTTACTTGTCTGGCCTAGGGTAGGAGTATTTGTGTGTCTGTGTGCTATGTGTAGGTGGAAGATCCTCTACAAAATGTGGGACTCACCCGTTGCACTGTGAAAAGGATATCCCGGTGGTTGATAGAATTTAGGCAAGTGCCCTTCTATTCAACGGAGTAAATAAAAGATGACGATGGGCTTTTAGCCTGGCGTAACATCGTTCAATCGACGTATGTCTAAGTTTGTGCATATTGACTTACGTGCATTCAGCCTCAGACTTCAGCAGCTCTAAGCCCTCTTGTACGTATGCTCAGGTGGCGGTGTCGCGTTTAATAACTATGACGCGGTACAAGATAACTACGGCAAACTGTTCATCACGTACAAAGTTCGACAGGTTGACACGTACACGAAATGGTGGGCAGGTAGATAGGTCGTCAGCGCGAGCAAGTAGTAGTCTTCGGAACGAGTCGGCGCACGAGCGTTGTCATCCGGTAGCGTGTCTCGCGATTTTATAGAAAATCCGGGGAAGCTGGGGACGGCTTCTGTGTAGGGGTCTTCAAGTCAGGATTGGCGGAAAGTCCGGAGGAAGCTCTCACGTAGAAAAACTTTCGATGTTTTTGAAATTAACGTCGGAGGGATATAAATTCATTATTTGATAAAAATCTGTGAATATTAATAATTAATTAAAGCAGGACAATTAACTTCATTGTCTTTTATCGTAGTAACTCAACTAAAGGAGTTTTGTTAACTGCTTTGCCATCTTTTAATTGAAATCGTGTACCAGGAAGCCAATTACCAATTAGTTTTAAGAGGTGAGAAGCGTCCACAAAGAAATAAATGTTATGTTATGTTAAGACTGTGCCCTGATATTAGATGAGATGGCCATTACTTCAGGAAATAATTATGACACCTCAATGTGTAAATATTTTGGGGATGTGATGTTACTTGAACACACTGGAACTGCACCCATGTTTTGCTGTTCATGCTAGGTGGTGCCAACACACGTTGGAAACAGGTGGTGGCTTACTATTTCATATTAGACTCGGTTAATGGGTCTGTGTTTTCAAACAATACAGTCTTTATTTCAAAAGACTGAAGGCATTAGATTGAACATTTTAAGTGTCACATCTCATATGGGACGGACCAAGTAATCAAGCGCTATGGAGGACCTGGGGCATAACCGCAGCAAGACATGCTCAAATAAAAACAAAATACCTCACCCTCTGCACTCGAATGATAATGTATATGTGTTTGCAGACATTCCACATTTGTTCAAAATATTAAAGCAATGCTGATTGCAAATAAAATAATAGAAATACCTGAGCATATTATTAGGGTTCGTAATACGCCAATCTAAACAATTTACGAGTATCCGTACGATTAAGATATTGTTTTATGCCTTTGTGAGGTCTAGGCTTGAATATTGTGCATTAGTGTGGTCACCTCGTTATGGCTGCTACAAAGCTTTAATTGAGAATATTCAACGCAAATTCCTGAAGTATTTGTGCTTTAAGATGTTTAATGCTTATCCTGAGAAAGGTTGTTCAAATACAATGTTGCTTAACACCTTTGATATGCAGTCTTTAGAGACTAGAAGGAATATCATAACTTTGTCATTTTATACAAAATGATACATAATTATATTGATTGTGCTTCTATTCTTGCCAACATTTGTTTTCATATTCCTAGGTTAGAAACAAGACAAAGATGTACATTTCATGTCCCTTTTGCCAAATCTAATTTACTTTTAAAGTCACCAGTGGTTAAAATGTGTCAATTGTACAATGAGATATGTTCTAATTGTGACATATATTGCTCTCCATTAACTTCTATAATTGACTGTTATGTTAACTACAGTAATAGGGCTTAAAGGTGTTCAAGGAACTGTCCTATTGTCAACTATGTGTCCTTCTTGTAAATCATTTTTGTTTTTAGTGTTTACAGTCACTTAACTCTGTGGGCATTATTGTTATTATTGTTATCATTATAATTATTATATATTATTATTATTATCATTGGTAGTACACATAATTAGTTACTACTCACGTTGATGGGTTTAGTATATATTTATATAAATCTTTGTATATGTGTAATATTATATAGTTTGCTCTGTAATTGGCTTTTGCTGTTGGGCAATAAAGGTTATTATTATTATTATTATTATATTGTGAGAAAACATGGACCACCTACAAATTAAGACAGAAGAGGACTTACTCCCATCACATTTTTCTAAAATGATAGTTTCAACGTCGACAAATGTGGTAAATCATTCTGTCAGCAGTGCTCTTACACTTCTCCCAGGGGAACTTGGAAGGCCAGTACTTATCTACAGCTTGGTTTCTGGATCAGCTAGAAAAATGGTTCTACTTGATGACGTCTAGACATCCATCATGTGCACTGAGCAAATTTAATTTAGATGAATACAATAAGTCAATTCAATTTTTAAATATTTTATGGACCTTTTTAAGAATATGGCGGTAGGGTACAAAAACTCTCGAAGCCATCTCAAACAGGTGTTCTTATTTCGACGCAGTCGATGTTAAACACTTTAGACTACAAATTTATGTTGACCAGCCGGTTTTCTCAGGATTGTTTGGAGAACCTCTTCGGCGTTTTGAGATAAAAACAAGTTATTCCAAACGCATTACAAGAAAAGACCAATTTGAAATTAATATGTGGGTCACAATATTTAACAAATACAGGAACAGGCAGCTATGCCGGTTTTTTAGAAACTTTGTCAGAAGGGAAAACACAGTATGAAGAAGTTCATCTACCAGCGGAAATTGCTGACCCTCTTATGAATTTAAATAATAAGATTTAAATTTTTCATATATCAGTGGTTACATCCTACGAAGTACAACAAAAACTACGAAAACATGTTCAACATGCATAAATTCAGCTGGATCTACAACTCCCATCTACAGGAGTTTTAGTAGGTTTATAAATATTAAACGTATTCGAGAGAAGACGCTCTTTTTTTGTTCTGAAGAGCTTTTTTATTTTTTCTGGGAATGGAAACAATTGTTGTCAAGTTTTTTAAAATTTTTTCACCGCAGAATATAAATATGTATCTCGATGATGTGGTTGGAGTTTTTTACGTACGATTCTGCTTGTTCCGAATATGGTTGTAGTTGTTGAGCCAGATATTTTGCTAGGTGTTGTACTGCGACCCGACTGAACCGACGATTGGTTTCAATGGTGCGCCCGTCTTCTGGATTTTTGATAATCCATTCAGTTTTCGGCATTTCGAAAATTGTTCTCGTGGTATCAGTTGGAGTTGCTTTTTTCGCTGGTGTTGGTGGTCTTTTCCAGATAGGTTGTGGCATCCGCCCCATCGGTTGGTATGCTGCGACTTGGCGCAACTATCGGATCTTCATGCGTAGTCTTCCTCGTCGGTGGTCATGCTTTCCTCAATAACTAAGAAACGTGTTATCGTATGGATTCGGCTGCGTCTTTGTCAAGTTTCCTGAATGATGCTTCAATTCCGAATATAATTTCTTCCACGGGAATTCGTTCAGGTGCGGTCGCAAAATTGAAGCTTATACTGAGTACACTCATTTTAAAATAATCTATATCTTAAAGAGGCTTGTTCGTATATAAACGAAAAATACGTGTTTTAGGTTTCTTTGATAAAATAAAAGCTTTTATACTTGGATTTTATAATGAAATGTATTAGTTTCACGACTAAATAAATATGTTTCGGGATCATGTATTCTCATTTAATTGTTTACGCGAGGTTATTTAGGGACCTTAAGCTTTACTATAATTATCTCTATTAATTTGGGGAAATTATATTCGATGCAGAATTTATAGTTTAACCAAATTAAGGATTTACGTTTTATGAAAGGAAAACGCTTTTACTATATCACATCGATTTCGCGTATAATTTAACACGTACAAATCGTTTTATTCGCACCAGATTTATAACTGCGGTAACGGACTTAAGCAATTATCCTAATTGTTTAAAACGGAAAAAATGTTATTACTTACACGAGATTTGTAACTACGGTAACGGATTTAAACAATTATCCTAATTGTTTAAAACGGAGTAAACTTGTGTTATTTCTGGATCTCTCCCGATGGGCGAGTAGTTAGAACGGCGGTTGTTTACGTGTGCTGATTAACACGTATTACTTTTGCGTTCACACGCCTTGCGGAGTTTTCCTTAATGATCTAGGTGATCAAATGGAATCTACCTACGGGTGTTGGGTTGCAGTCAATCTGCTGCCTCCTGCACTTTACTTGTCTGGCCTAGGGTAGGCGTATTTGTGTGAGTCTGTGTGCTATGTGTAGGTGGAATATCCTTTACAAGAATGTGGGTCTCACCCGTTGCTCTGTGAAAAGGATATCCCGGTGGTTGACAGAATTTAGGAAAGTGCCTTTCTATTCAACGGAGTAAATGAAAGATGACGATGGGCTTTTAGCCTGGCGTAACATCGTTCAATCGACGTATGTCTAAGTTTGTGTATATTGACTTACGTGCCTTCAGCCTCAGACTTCAGCAGCTCTAAGCCCTCTTGTACGTATGTTCAGGTGGCGGTGTCGCGTTTAATAACTATGACGCGGTACAAGATAACTACGGCAAACTGTTCATCACGTACAAAGTTCGACAGGTTGACACGTACACGAAATGGTGGGCAGGTAGATAGGTCGTCAGCGTGAGCAAGTACTAGTCTTCGGGACGTGTCGGCGCACTAGCGTTGTCATCCGGTAGCGTGTCTCGCGATTTTATAGAAAATCAAGGGAAGGCGGGGACGGCTTCTGTGTAGGGGTCTTCAGGTCAGGATTGGCGGAAAGTCCGGAGGATACTCTGACGTAGAAAAACGTTAGATGTTTTTGAAATTAACGTCGGAGGATATAAATTCATTATTTGATAAAAATCTGTGAATATTAATAATTAATTAAAGCAGGACAATTAACTTCATTATCTTTTATCGTAGTAACTCAACTAAAGGAGTTTTGTTAACTGCTTTGTCATCTTTTAATTGAAATCCTGTACCAGGAAGCCAATTACCAATTAGTTTTAAGAGGTGAGAAGCGTCCACAAAGAAATAAATGTTATGTTATGTTAAGACTATGTCCTGATATTAGATGAGATGGCCATTACTTCAGGAAATAATTATGACACCTCAATGTGTAAATATTTTGGGGATGTGATGTTACTTGAACACACTGGAACTGCACCCATGTTTTGCTGTTCATGCTAGGTGGTGCCAACACACGTTGGAAACAGGTGAAGGCTTACTATTTCACATTAGACTCGGTTAATGGGTCTCTGTTTTCACAAATAATACAGTCTTTATTTCAAAAGACTGAAGATATTAGATTGAATATTTTAAATGTCACATCTCATATGGGACCAAGCAATCAAGCGCTATGGAGGACCTGGGGCATAACCGCAGCAAGACATGCTCAAATAAAAAACAAAATACCTCACCCTCTGCACTCGAATGATAATGTATAAATGTGTTTGCAGACATTCCACATTTGTTTAAAAATATTAAAGCAATGCTGATTGCAAATAAAATAATAGAAATACCCGAGCATTTTGTGAGAAAACATAGACTACCTACAAATTAAGACAGAAGAGAACTTACTCCCATCACATTTTTCTAAAATGACAGTTTCAACGTCGACAAATGTGGTAAATCATTCTGTCAGCGGTGCTCTTATATTTCTCCTAGAGGATCTTGGAAGGCCCGAGTACTTATCTACAGCTTGGTTTCAGGATCAGCTAGAAAAATGGTTCTACTTGATGACGTCTAAGCATCCATCATGTGCACTGAGCAAATTTAATTTAGATGAATACAATAAGTTAATTCAATTTTTTGAATATTTTATGGACATTTTTAAGAATATGTTGCTAGGGTACAAAAAACTTTTGAAGCTATCTCAAACAGGTGTTCTTATTTCGACGCAGTCAATGTTGGAAATGTTAAACACTTTAGACTACAAATTTATGTTGACCAGCCGGTTTTCTCAGGATTGTTTGGAGAATCTCTTCGGCGTTTTGAGATAAAAACAAGTTATTCCAAATGCATTACAAGTAAAGTACAGATTGAAATTAATATGTGTGTCACAATATTTAACAAATACCGGAACAGGCAGTTATGAAGAAAATTTTTGTCCGGTTATTTGGAAACTTTGTCAGAAGGGAAAACACAGTATGAAGAAGTTCATCTACCAGCGGAAATTGCTGACCCTCTTATAAATTTAAATCATATGATTTAAATTTTTCATGTAATATCATTGGTTACATCCTACGAAGTATAACAACAACTGTCAGGTTGCGTTGACGCACCCTGTATGTAGGATCTTATAATGACGTGTATTATGTGTTTTGAGCACGAGTGTATTGAGTTTGAACGAAAAAAAAATTTTTTTGTGTGTATGCATAATGTATGTGGGTGGTTGATACGCCACTGGAAATTTAGGAGAAATATAATTCAGTATGTAGATACGTGTATTTGAATGTTATAAAGACATTAGTGTTGGAATAATTAGATTCAGATGAATGTAAATGTGAAGAGAAATTTGTCGATGGGACGATAATGCTTTCCACTGTATCGCTACTGTTTTGCCACTATATGGAATGGAATGTTTGAAGATAAGATGAGTAATCTTTGCCAGAAGATGTGAGTATATAAGTGTAGAACGTTTTAGAAAATATGTAGAGAAAGATTGGGTATGTTTAAGTGTTAATTTCCGAAGGGTTTTGTAATGTTGTGCAATTGTTTTGAGAATATGTGTATGTATATGGAATTTGAGACCTTAGACGGTGCTGATTTGTGCAAATGTTGCGGAACGAGATCGAGCGCAGGTTGGAGATAAATGTTAAAAGTTGTGTAATGGTCCAGAGTGGCTACTGAATGAATGTGGTGACGAAAAATGATTTCTTCATGAAGTAATTGTAAAATTTGTAAGTAAGAACAAATATGGCGATGTATTGTAATTGCACGCGTGCTTGTATAGAGGGTAGCAGCTATCAGAACTATGAAATTTTGAGTAAATACTATTGGAGAATATAACGCGGAGGGAAGACATGTTTAAAGATGGATGACTGAAGTTATAAATAGGAAAGTCAGAGATTGACAAGGGAAGTTAGCTTTTGGCTTGTGATGAGAGCTCGGTGAGACGCGCACGCGAGATAGTGTGTGATAGAATGGGATGATGTTGGAGTATATTTGTGAATTTTAATGAGGCAGTAATTGTTTAAACAACTGCGTAACCCGAACCGGGGATGAATCGTAAAAGACATTCATAAATAAAACGATAATAAAATTGAAGTTGAAGATAAAATTAGTTTGTTTATTTTCAAGAAAATAATAAGTGCGTAAGCAGATTTATAAAAGATAACAGCTGTTATGTTAAAGTGTTAAGTGTAGCGCGTGTTCTTGTAACGAGATTCAGCTAAAAGTATTTATGAGACCACCTGTTAAGTGAACGAAGTGTTCGTTGTATATTAAGCCAATGTTTAAGTAACGTTTTATGACATTGAAAGTTTATTTGTATAAGGGACTAGATTGGTGTAAAGGTTGCTAGAATTATTTTGTAAGAGGCAACCAAAGGTTTACCGTTATTACATGTTTGTGGGAGTAATAACCTCGCGTAGTGAACTAATCGCGAGTGCACAGAGGAATAAGTTTTGTTGAGCATTTGTAATGTGCTTCAGGCAATTTTAAGGGGTACAAATGGACTACAAATATTTGATTTACGAGATAAAGAAGAAAGAAAACCCAAGGATTTATGGACAATTTTTAAGTAAGAAATTAGATTTAGGAATTTTATGAACTCATTTAAGCCCGATTATCTTTTGGTTAGTTTACTTGCGTATGGTTGTTTAAATTATTAAGTAGTTTTGAAAGGAAGAGATAATCGTTCTTGAGTCTTATTGTATGGTTTGTTTTAGTAGTAAGAACGCAAAGCGGTGTTTGGTGGTTTAACTTTCAACCACGCTGATGTAATTGATGTAGATATTTGTGTTTTTGTTTTATTTTATGCAGGACAATATATATATTTATCGTTATATTTTTTTTTTACTTTGTTGTTTATTTAGCCAGGTATGAAACACAGTTGTAACATTTACTTAATTGGTGATCTTGTTTTGACAATTTTAAAAGTAAGCTTTGCATATTTTAATTTTCAGATTTATGAGCAACCAGAAAGATTTTATTAGTCAGGTTGATTGCAAAATTTTCATGTTTGTTTCATTAGTGCAATGCACTATTAACAGATTAGCTGTTAGTTAAAATTTCATTAAGTATAACAAAGAGTTGGAGTTTTGAAACCTTAAATGTTTACGAATGTCAAATACGATTCAGAAGTAAAGTAAATTTAAAAGATATCGTTCATGTTAAGAATTTTAAAAATTGATTACCGTTCATTGAATGAATTTGAGTGATAAATTTTATTTTGGAAGTTTTGGTATACGAGGTGTATTCAAAAAAGTTTTTAATAACCTGGGTAGTACTAAATGTATTTGAGTTTGAGTTGAATTGTTTGGGACGAGTGTTTGTTTTAGAACCTTCGTATAGGAGTTTACCGAGTAAGCACAATCCTACTTTCCACAATCAAGTAGGGTTAATTAACATCCAGCTTAAGACAATTATATTAGCAAAGTTTCGATTGTGGTGGCGCCTAGAGACATATTTTCCCGGACTGAGCTGTTTGAATGTAAGTGTAAGGTGTTTGAGCATATTAATCATTCATTTTACTTATTATTTCGACCACGCCCATCTCCCTGTTAGCTGGCTTGGCAACCCGCTTACATTAGTAAGCATGCACGACGCCTAGTGCGGTTTGGACGTGTAACACAACTACGAAAACATGTTCAAGATGCATAAATCCAGCTGGATCTACAACTCCCATCTGCAGGAGTTTTAGTAGGTTTATAAATATTAAACGTATTCGAGAGAAAACGCTCCTTTTTTGTTCTGAAGAGCTTTTTTATTTTTTCTGGGAATGGAAACAATCTTTGTCAAGTTTTTTAAAATTTTTTCACCGCAGAGTATAAATATAAAAGAATTTTACTGCAAAGAAATGAGTAAATTAGAAATTGATTTCCCCAACTGCCATAACTTTAAAACGAAAATAATTCTAAGATACGTGTTTTTTCCGTTGAAAATTAGCTCTAAAAAATGTAAAAATTTTGCAAAAAGACATGCAAGCAAATCTGTGGCCAGTCATCTAGTTTGACTAACTGTAATACTATATATTGGTAAATAAAATATGATACTGTAATGTAACTTTGACTTGTTTTTTACCAGTGTTTTACGAACTCCATATGCACTACATGGGCAGCATACTTATTTTTATTTGAATTTGCTACAACATGGTCGATAGGCGTGGCTTAGGTACTAATTGTCACCATTGTTTCTATAAAGCCACTGTAGTTGATCACGGCCCCACCTAGTGATATATTTTAGATTTCTGTAATTGTTATGGCGGGAAAACCTGAAATTTGAAAGAGGTTCTAATAATGCTATCTTATACTCCTGTTTACTATTAGTTGGAACTGTACGTACAGTGTTAAAGTTAAACTCTTTTCAAAATCACGTGGTCTATGCCGTGAGAATGACGTTTTGTTATAGAACGTACCAGTTATACATACGCATTACAAATTGCAGTGATTTCTAGTGAATTTCGCTCGAGCGAGTTGGCGGAATTTTTTTAAAAATAATCCACGTTGCCGTTTGTCTTGTTTAATTTCTAACCTCATATGTTGATTTATTTCGTTTCGTGTCTTAAGAGTTTGACGTGCTTATATACCGCATTCGTTATAAAAATCTTTTCTTTTGAGAACAAAAAATTCGTTATATTAGATTTCGCGTTTATAATTTATGTCTCGCAAGCGATTTGGTAGTAGAGTAAAAGAGATTATTGCATATTTAACTTCGTTTTGCGAAGTGGAACGTGATAATAGTGGTGCTTTCTTACCTTTCACTGCTAGTTTAATACAATTTAACATCACATCTTAGTCTTTAATTTACTCTGATTACATTAATGTTTTAGTATTTTAGGCTCGATGTGGTATTGATTTCTAAGTGATTTTGTAAGCACCTTCAGCAATATGTTTTTTGTATAATGTAACCGTAGATAAATGATTTAAAAAAGAACGCCTATTATTTTAATATTTTAAAGAATTTTTTATATAAAACAGAACAATCGTCGGGAGACAGAAACCGAACTTTCGCCGACGACCAATGTATATTCGGATGGTCGAATTTCATAAGTCTAGGGAATTTATTACAATATTGGTACAAAATTATTAGTGTATTTTAGATTTGATTGTGACATTTATCAACATAAGTTTGGAAAAAAGAATTAGTAACTTAACCTTTCTATTGAATGTTAAAATGTAAACATTTGACAACACTGTTTAAATTTGACGTCATGAAGTTTGATCACGTGCAATTGAAAAGATTTTACATAGACTTTAATAAATGGCTCATACTCGATTAATACATCATGCAGAATAACACAACGTGCCGAAGTATCGGCGGCAAAGTCCGAAGATGTTTAATTACATATTTAACAGGTTGTAAAATTACACATAATAATGATAAGGAGCATAATTATAATACATTTATATGTGGACATTTATGTTTAGGTTTTCTATACAATAAATAGCTATCAATAGTACTCGTATTTGTTTATTTGCAGTCATGTCCCAAACGTTCACGTTGACTTGTGGGAAAGGTGCTCAACGCAACGCATTTTCAGCCAATCGAACTTGATTGGCTCTAAAGTAGTAAGACGATATGGAAGAAACGTTGAAAAGTTTATTCACAGGGGTAGCCAGGATTTATAACAGGGGGGGGGGGCAAACCATGGTCCATGGTCGCTCAAAATGTAAAATTTTAGGATAAAAAGAAAAGGCAAATGAAAACAAAACTTTGAGATTTTAATTATACTTAAATTAAACTAATAACAGATAACAAAAAAATATGCAGAACAGAAAAATATGTACATTTTAGATTTAATTTTTTATTAAAATTTAAAAATTATTTAATTTATTTTTGCTCTTCCAGGGGGGGGGGGCAGTTGCCCCTCCCTGCCCTTAGCTGGCTACGCCCATGTTATCATTCCTACACAACATACAGCAACTCCGGCCAGATTAATGTGGTTATTTAAAAAGCGGATCTCATTACAGCTAGACTAAACGCCAAATACGAAGACACCAAGCTGCGCGAGTAGTAATATAAGGCCGGAGCTACTCCACTTCAAGGTCACCCATGTAAATCTTATGGGATTTATTTCAAGGTCAAGTGAGTTTTCTCATTATGTCAGAACGCGCTCCACGCCTCAAGGACGTTTGAAGCATGCTTTTGGGTGAGAGAATTTTTGGAGCAGGTCAAGTAATATAGGACCGGAGCTACTCCACTTCAAGGTCACTCGTGGTGACTTTCAAGACTAAATAGAGTTTACACTTTCGTAAGCTATGCATAAAAAGTAGGTCACGAGTTCATTGAAGGTCAAGGTCAGAGCTAAAACTAGAAATTACTGGTATAAACAAGTTTAAACATGTTGTGATAGGTACTCCACGTCATAAAGGAACTACTTCAAGATCACTCGTGATGACTTTCATAACTAAGTAGAGGTTACATTTTCGTAAGCTATGCATAAAAAGTAGATCATATCTGCATAGTGGGGGTAGTTTAGAGTAACAATATAAGGAAATAGGCGGTAGTGAGTGAAAGCATCCGACCTGAGAACAGCGGTGGAACGCTTGAAACAAGAATTTTCGGCATTAGTATTCGATGCTGAACATGAGGCTGTTTACGGACGAGGTGATTATAGTGAAGCGGAGTGTAATGTGTTAGTGAAAAAGTATGAAAAAGGAGTAACGATATGTGAAAAGTTTTTAAATTTAAAAAAAATATGTGAAAAATGTTTTGTAGAAGAACTTAAAGCTGTACAATTGCATCAGTTTTGCAACGACATAAAAAAATGGGCAGCATCTCCTGATGGTAGCAGTTATTCATCATCAGATGCAGATTAGCCTACTGGTGCAATTCCCCTCTACCTTGAAAAATATATAGAGAGACAGTTCCGGTGGAAACTATAATTCAAAAGCGTGCTCTAATCAGTAAAGATGGATCTATCTGCATTGAACAGTAGCACTTTCTGTAAACCCTTCACGAATGTAAAAGAGTTTGAGGTGGGTGCAAAATATAAAGTGATTGATATCGATACAATCGACACGAAGTATGGGAAGCATATTGTCATTGAAACTGAAAACTTTAAGTGTATACTTCCTTTACGATTTTATGAATACTTCAAAAAAGAAGATCGCATTGAAACGTTTAAACAAGGTCTGGCTGAGAAAAACGTGTACATCACCAGTACCGGAACTGTAGGAAAGACAACGAATTTAACATTTCTGTAAAATAATAATGTATATCCATGTATAATTGTTTGAAAATAAAAACTGTAAATATTTTTAATTGCAAATAGACTTTTATTTCTTGATTAAATGAAGAGTAGATACATCATAATGAGGAGAGTTGTTATTGATGAGACTAAAAATGTAGTGTATAATATGATAGTGTGGTCCTTTACTTATCGTAATGCAAGAAGAGGGCTGTGGGAAAATTTGGCGCTGGATAGATTACGTTTCCGTCGTAAATTAAAACAATTGGAATGCATTTTGTCACCCGTACTACAAGAACAACATCGTGCTGAGGTATATCATGATAGATTTACAAGAACTGTTCTCCCCTCCACCATCATAATAATGTTATGAGGTGGGGAAAAACGTATAATAATTATAAAATATATATTTACGGTTACAAATTGATCAATTCTTGTAGTCAACACACAAGTTCATTGAAATGAATTTTAAAAGACTGTACATGGATAGCAAGAATAGTTGTAATAATAATTTCTTCACATGTTCGTGTTGGTGTTGTAATGATGGGGATAGTTCTACCACAGCAGCTATATCTACCGAATGCTCTTCCACAACTGAAAATTTACATAACACCGCTACTGATGAACGTTTAATTGCAGCATCTTGAGGCAGTTATACGAATCGTATGTGCAGACGGACTCATTGTTATGAAAAGGCAAGATTGGGAGGTGCTACTTAAGTTTCAAACATATTTGGAAATGAAATTTTTTTTCCCAAGAAACTGAAAACCACATTGATTGGTCAAATATCAACGAGGAGACGGACATTGAATACGAGAAAAGTTCAGAATTGCTTGGTAACAATTTTACCGTTTTTTATAATTGGGAAGTAGTTAAAGGCGCATCATCATCATCAGAAAGGTTATTAAAAAGCATAACAATTCAGCAAAACCACGGTCGTTACTGTACGTTAAACAAGAACGACTATGAAGAGCTTTTCAACTTAAAGGATATAATTAACTTTAGGTTGGATTTACTGGAATCATACGGTCTCCCCTGTTTCTTTCAAAATCTCATCGAGCAAGTCAACAACTACCGCCGCTTTCGTAAGATGGAGTATGGTGATGATGAAACAAACAGCGATAACATTTATCATGACTTTGAAAATGTGTTAAATTACAAGTATGATATAAATTCTCACAATACAGTTTGTATGATGGAGCTGTTGAATTATCGACCTAGCTATTTGCTGTATCACATATATGAATAAATAAAATATTGATAAAAAATCTGCCTGTTCTTGATCGTTACCTATAAATATAACAATTCCTCCCTTCACACAAACAATGTTAGTTTGGAAGCGGAGAAGTGCACGTGGGGGTGGTCTGGTTAATACTCTCATTAATAAGCTACCCGTTGAGTTCAATATTCCAGGGTATCAGTATTGTGGTCCCGGAACTAAATTAGATAAAAGGCTTCAGCGTGGTGATCCAGGTATCAACCTTCTAGACGCTCACTGCAAAGCTCACGATATCAGTTATAGGGATAGTAAAGACTTGGTTAGTAGACATCGAGCTGATTATATTTTGGAAAGAAAAGCTTAGGACCGTGTTAAGGCACCCGGCGCAAAGTTAGGTGAACGCACAGAGGCTTTAGCTGTAGCAGGTATAATAAAGGCAAAACGAAAGTTAGGGATGGGTGTTAGCAGAACAAAACGATCGCGTAGCAGTCTATTGAAATTACATGGAATAATTAGCAAGAAAATGAAAAACAGTCCTAGAACCATAAAGGCTATAAAATCAGCTCTTACAGCAGCAAAACTGACTGTAAAAAGATTAGGTGGGAAGGGGAAAGTAAGCGTTCCCAGAGTAATTCCGCTACCTAAAGAGGGTGGATTTTTACCATTTATTATACCGTTATTTGCGGGATTATCTGCGGCCGGTGCTTTAGCTGGAGGGGCAGCGGGTATTGCAAAAGCAGTTAACGCATCTAGTAGTGCAAGGAAAATGTTAGATGAAACTTCGCGCCATAATCGTACAATGGAGGCCATCGCTGAAGGAAAGAAAACCGGTGGGGTGATATTTTTGAAACCCTATCGGTCAGGAGGAGGTATGGCTTTGCACTTGAAACCAATAATAAATAAAAAAAAAAAACTTCAAAAATTACCGAAAAGACCGTTGACTGATGTAGAGCTAAGAGAGCACGCAAGGAATGTACCATACTTTAGGGGTGTGTTTATGAGAGATAATATGCCAAAATTGTCATGGAATAACGAGGCTGGTATTATTAATTTAGATAACCAAAAGGGACGTGGTACTCATCCAAGAAAAATTAAAGAACATTTAAGATCACCTAAAGATGTGTCAAACCCTTTATCATCTTCCGGAGTGTATAAGTTATCCTGTTCATGTGGAAAAGTATACATAGGGACCACAAAACGTAGCTTTGATACAAGACGCAAAGAACATATGAGATTTTGTAGATTGGGTCAACCAGAGAGGTCTGCTGTGGCTGACCATGCCCTGAATAATCTAAATCATGACATTCAATTTGACAATATGAAAATATTGTCAAGACAAACCCATTATTATGTTCGTTTGCAACGTGAAGCTATTGAAATATATAAACACCCGAATAATTTTAATAGACAAGAAGAAAATCTCCGTTTAAATAGGTTTTGGCATCTTATAATTAAAAAAGAGCATAATGATACGCCTTGATTTCAATTTGTTTTCAACTTTTGGTATTTCTAGGTTTTTTGCTGTGTTTTTCCTAGACCTTGAAGCAAATGCTTTACCAATTATATGTTAAATTTCCACAGCACTATAATTTAGCATAAATAGTTGAAATTAAATTGAAATTAAAAATTACAAGGAACGTTCTGCATTGTGCTTTTCATTGTTAATAACACTTCCAATTATTGATAAAGATATCTCTTTGTTAGATTTAACTGGGTTATTTTTTGATGTAATGTTTGGATTTGTGAATGCTTCTATCATTTTAAAATTGAAGTTTTTCACAACTTTACACTTACATCATAACTCGATTAAATTTTGTTAAATGTGTTTTTTGGGTGGCAAATTTCATTGTTAGCTTTCGTCGTAGAGAATGTTCTGGTTTGTCATCTTTGAGGCAGTTTAACAATATTTAATTTTAATGACCTAGTTATTCTTTACTACAATTTTATAGTTGGCTTATACGTTTCTCAAACTGTTATATTAATAGCAGGCTTATGTTTATGTTTTAATTTTTCAAATTTGACAAAATTGTTTACTACATCTTTAACAATTTTTAAGAAACATTACTACTGACGAAGATAACTGTAAGTGTTATCGAAACGTTTAGATTGTATAATTTAAATAAGGTACACCATTAAAAAATCCCAAAAAAGATAAGTATTTTATTATGAGTGTTAATGGTGAAAGTTTACATTTTCATATCTCTGTTTAAAGTTTCTATATAAATAGCATATTCAGTAGTTGGGAACATACAGTCACTATGTCAATCACCTTCAGTGTAGAGGGTGTTGGTAACATAGCGAGTAATAACTTTTACCCCCCGATCGAACTTAATTCCGAGAAAACCTACGTAATCGGTGTCGTCGGATTTTACGGTTGTAATAGCATAAGGAATATACACGCTGGAAACGATAAATTTTATTACATAAAAGCGACAGAACCCAACGCTATTGAAATTCCACATGGCGCATACGAGTTGGAAGAACTGAGCATCTATATAAAAACGCACATTCCTACAAGTCTCTTTAGTTTAAAGGCAAATAATAACACGCTCAAGTGCGAGCTTAGCTGTGAATTTGACATAGATTTTGCTCAAAAGGATTCCATTGGACGTATGCTAGGTTTTGAACCGGTGATATTGGAAGCTAACGTTTTACATATCTCTGTATTAGATATACAAATAATTAAACATACAAATATTCACATAGAGTGTAATATTGTCAAAGGTTCGTATAGAAACGGGAATCCAGCGAAGGTGCTGTATGAAATAGACGTGTCTGTCCCACCAAGCTATCGTTTAGACAAAATTCCTAGCAATCGTCAGTATTTGGTAGTCAACACCAATACTATCGGTAATATTTCAATTAAATTAACGAACCAGAAGGGTGAATTAATCGATTTCGGGAGAGCGAACCATTTACGGTACGACTGGAACTAAAGAATATGGGCTTAAGAATTAACCAAGGTCCACTTCCATCTTTCCTCAATGATACTATAAATACAGGACGTGAGCCTACAATGGTTTACTCAAGCAGGAGCGTGCTGGTAAATTAACGTCTGGCGAAAAGTACTTTTGGAATCTATAGGGTTAAAACCACATAGAAATGGCAGATTCGTTAAACATCTTTCAAAGCGCACGTTTTGATGAGACCATCACCAAGTCTGATATTCATACATATCTTCCGTACGGCTCTTCTAATTATGGATTATCCGATGAGATCCGTATGTTGATACAGAGTCAAGATTTGGTAACCGCAACATACGATAGTTTCCTGTATATTGAAGGTAAAATGGAATGGAGCTCGGCCCTAGAAGGAGCCGGTGTAAAAACATGTTATCTAACAAACAACTTTGCACCATTCCTTTTCGAGGAAATACGTTACGAGTTAGGAGGTCAGAAAGTGGATACATGTAGAAATCCGGGTATAACATCCGCACTCAAAGGATACGTATCGTACACATGGAATGAAAGCAAAGGTTTACAGCATTTGGGATGGTCACCCAGGAATGAGGAACCGTTACAAGTGGAACACGCTAAAAGCAACAAAGAAAAACATTTTACCGTCTGTATACCTCTAAAACACATATTCGGAAGTATGGAAGATTATCAGCAAGTTATCGTGAATATGCGACAGGAGTTGGTGTTAATACGTTCCAGAAGCGATGCTGATTGTTATAAGGGTACCGCAGACGACGCAAAAATAACGTTAAATAAAATTCAATGGAAGATTCCGCATGTGATGCTAAGCGACAGTGCTAAACTAAGTCTGTTCCAAAAAATCAATAAAAATACAACCATTACGATTCCGTTTCGTCAATGGGAACTATATGAATTGCCAGCTTTAAAACAGACACAGTCGGACATATGGCCAATTAAAACTTCCACTCAATTGGAGAAACCTCGATGGACAATTGTGGCTTTTCAAAAGGGGAAGAAGTTTTTAACGACGGAAAGAGCGGCCGATTTCGATAACGTGAATAGTAACCACTAAGATTGTGAAACACTACAGGTATAACATGGAACACCTTAAAATTTAAATTACAACCTCTGTGTGCCGCGGATCTATACTTTCCTGTCAAATGATCGTGGTCTCTAACTTTAATATTATCCCCCGTAAATGGTTTCCTACAAATATGACATACTACCGCATTCTCAAAATCTTTAATCTGATCTTGTGTTAGGTTATCCATTGGTACAACCATATTAAATATATTGTTAACCCAATACGCCAAATTTAATAATTCATTAACAAACCACGTAATACAATCCTCGCCCCTGTACAACTGAAATTTAGATAATGAGTCGTTATAAGAACATTTCAAATAATAAGCTATACTAAAGGGAACATGTTTTTCGCATACACGTGTATTACTTCCTTCATCGTCTACCCGAGAGGATTTTTCAAGTATGCTTTCAAGGTTTGCATAAATGACGAACGGTACTTTTTCTTGATATGTGAAATGTTTAAATTCTAAAAATTTTTTATCGTCACTCATCGGTAATCTAGAGGAACACGTATTAATTTCGTGACAACGAGCTGTATGCTTTTCTAAAAGAATGTTTGTAGAGAAATGATTCAGATATCGATTACAAAGAAATTTTTTATGATCCCTATTGGATAGTTGCTTGGCAAACAGAGCTGACATACTTTTTATCCAAGTAAAGTGATAAAATGTATTATTATTACTATTAATGTAACTTGGTATACCTTCTTCTGCACCACATTTGTTATTTGAATCGCAAGGTAAAATCAGTAAATTAATTGACTCTCTGTTATTCATGTGGTTCTTACTTAATAAAAATGGAAACACTTTTTTACCCTTTACACAATATAAGTTAATTGCAACGTTGTTTAACTTTTCAAATTTGCCGATGTCGTTTAATTTAATAGGAAACTGAATAGATTCATATTTTAAAATATCGTTAAAATGAGGATAACTAAAAACTCTATCGTTATAATTTTGTACTGGAAATAAAGCAGATACTATG
The DNA here is from genome assembly GCA_036346205.1 of Vesta saturnalis. Classification (NCBI taxonomy): domain Eukaryota; kingdom Metazoa; phylum Arthropoda; class Insecta; order Coleoptera; family Lampyridae; genus Vesta; species Vesta saturnalis. The sequence goes on along the minus strand of JARFJB010000650.1, from coordinate 831,451 downwards.
GCCCACAAGAAACAGTATTCATCATTATTTTTTACATTAACAACTGCCCGCTTCATTGCTATGAAATTAGGTACTTTAACATACGTTGAAATACCTCCCCTTATAGGAATGTAACTGTTAATATTAACCTTTAAGTGTAAAATTTCTTGCAATGCCCATCCCGAACCCCTTCCGCAAACTCTTCTAATTTTGCCTGAAGTTTATCGAATACATGCGTTTTGTACCATTGTTTAAGATCGGTACCAACATCTATAATTTCATTTTTGGAAACAAGCGTTTTTAAGTCAAGCTCAAGGTTTTGAGGTTGAATGAAATGACATGCTAAAACGACATTTACTTTAAGCATTGATTGTCGTAACATTACATTAATTTTTCTCGAAAAACTTTTATAAGCACATTTCAAGAATACTAGCGGATCTTTAATATTTAAATTGACTATAATACCTGTAAGTAATCTGTCATTGAAGCAAGATTGTACATCGTGCCACTGCAAGTTACTTGAACTGATTGCTACACCAACGCCTCTTTTATCTAAAGTTTGTCTTAATTGATTTAATTTCGCCAGATAACATTTGAGAATACAGAAAATACAGTATACATTTGAATTTTAATAAATTTTTTCAAAGTCCTGATATTATTTCTTAACATATGAATATGCCTGGTTATTTCATCCTTAGTTTTCAATAGTTTAATAGCTTTGCGAATTACCTTAATTAATTCACTACTTGTAACAGAAACCGAATTTATATTCATATCTAATTATTTTAACTGCTTATGTACCTTAGAAGCTATAATACTAAATGTAAACAAATATTATTTAAATTCACACAGACACACACGAACAATTTTAAAAAATCAGCGTAACTGGGGAGTGACCGTTTTGTTAACTATTTTCAGACTACAAAAACACTTTAGAACTATTACAAAGACAATTGTCGGAAGGTAATCGCTCTTTAACTTTAAGCTGCGATATCTGCCATGTTACCGTACATCATCGGTTTATATACCTTCTCAAGTTAACGATAGAGGGTACAATAACCCGATGGTCAACGAGTTTATGGAACATTGATGTCCTTCAAAAGATAAGAAATAGAGCAAGGTTATAAAATAGTAAAGCGCATAAGACAATACATATATATGTAATGAACCAAGACCGCCTTTCAATATCGTAAAAGATTGACAACCAAAGCGCTTAAAGTTTTTTGACATTTTTTGGGCATTTCCCGTAGGGTGAATGACACCCAAAAATTGCCAAAAACTGCCAAAAAATGTAATTTTACACCCCCAAAATTACCAAAAAAAATGTAATTTGACACCCCCACAGAATTGTGGAAAAATGTAAATTTGATAACCCCCGAAATTGCCATGAAATGTAATTTGACACACCTCAAAAATTACCTCAATATAATGTAATATGACACTCTCCAAAATTATAGAAAATTGACAACAATTAAAGTTTGACATCCAATTGATTATTCTAGCTGTTGTCAAAAATTTTGCTACTAATTTTATAGATCACATAATTACCTTGGGTTAGTCCCTTAACCTTATTTAAGTTAACGAACTACACTCACATATGTTCGTTCATTTCCCTTATCATCTCCGCTTGTTTTGCCAACGTTAACAAAACCTACACCTATATATACGTTTAACATTGCACTTCTTATTCAGTTATTATATGTACATCTACATTGCAATAACACGTATACATATATACATTACAATGGCGTCATTATGCAAAAAAACGAAATTGAGTTTAAAAAAGAAAAATAACGAAAAACCACAAATACTGCAGCACTTGCTGGTGCAGCCAGCTAGTAGTACTGCTGTATCACTACCGCAGCCACTACCACCATTATCATCACCTGCAGATATTCCTGTGATAAGTATCCGGGACAGTGATGTCGAAGAAGATTTTGCACGCTACTTCGAAAAGTAAGTTACTTATTTCTTAATTTATGTATGATGATTGCATTATTAATGTGATTCATTTTCCACTTACAGTATCTCTCCTGCTACTACCGAGGTAGCATCGCCGAGGTGGATGCGTGGGGGTAAAAACCTCCTGCTGCTCGACATGCCTTCGCAAGGGCACCAACTCCCTGAGACGTGTCAACCCCCCGAGCCCGCGGTAAGGCTGCATCATCTGCGGGAAACAAATTTGGAGTGGCTGCGTGATTTCTGCATTTCGAACCAAGATCGTGTGGCTGAACTTAGCAATCGTGTGGCCCGGCTAACTAAGGAGTTAGCTGAGGCCACGGACGAGTTGGCATCGGCCGAAAAAACTGGCCGGAATGCAGAACTAAGGTTTCGTGCCTTGGACAATATGGATCCTTAGAGTGTTAAGTGTAGTTTAGTTTTTTTATTATTTTTTCTAAAGTAGTTTTAATTGTTGTTGTTATTTGTAAAATAAATATTTAATTCCTTTTTCGGCTTTTTTTCTTATAGTGAAATATTCAGATCACCTATAATGTGTAGAGGTTTTGAAAATAAACGTTTTAATTCTTTTTACTTTTTTCCTTAAGGTGAAATATTCACATCACTTATAACTATAAAGTGTAGAGATTATACATCAAAAAAGTATTGCAATTTTACATGTGGAATTAAACATAAACAGTAAAAATCATAAGTAGTTGCATAACAATTTTGCACAATTTCAATTCAAAATCTCTTTGATGTCACTAAAGTTTTAGTAAGATGAAATTTGTTTTTCGTTACATGATTATCCATTTATTTCGTTAAATATTATACTTAAATACAGTTTTTAAAAGATTCTTCTTATAGGATACAAAATTCCTTAATAAAACATCTAACTCGGTAACATAATAATAATAATATTTAGAACAAAATCTCAAATTTTACATGATTTTTAAAAATGTACATACTTTTCTTAAAACAAGCATTAGAAATTTATATGCGAAAATGCGAAATTATGATTTTATAATATAGTTAAATCAAACTTCATAACACATTATTTATTTATTTTGCACCCTTCTTATTTTTAAACTCTTCATCTTCAGCTTCACCTCGTACATTTCCAACGTTCTCATCACTATATAATATAATTGTTAGACTAGTGTTATTTGTAAATAAATGTTTATTTTCCTATTTTACTTTAATTCTTATAGTGAAATATTCAGATCACCTATAATGTGTAGAGGTTGTGAAAATAAATGTTTTAATTCTTTTTTCCTTAAGGTAAAATATTCACATCAACTATAACACAGTTTTAATAAGATGAAATTTGTTTTTGTTACATGATTACCCATTTATTTCGTTAAAATATTATACATAAATACAGTTTTTAAAAGATTCTTAATAGGATACAAATTTCCGTAATGAAACATCTAATTGGGTAACTTAATATTTGGAAGAACAAAATCCCAAATTTTACATGGTTTAAAAAAATTTACATACTTTTCTGAAAAACAAGCATTAGAAATTTATATGTGAAAATGCGTACACCCCTAAATCTACCTTCTAAATCTTTTTTATATCAACACCTCCAACCTCTTCTTTCGCTCCACAATAGTTGATACTTGTTCTTTTCTTGCGCTTCCTATCTTGCATACTACCATTTTCGTCATTTCTGCTAATACTAAATCACACACACCCAAGGAAGCCTTTTTATTATAAATCTACATCCTTCAAAACCGCTAACCTAGGCTTCTTCTTCTTCTTCTTTCCATGAAGTTATTCTATTTTTACACTTCTAAGAAATGTTATACGATATCCCTACAGATCAATAATCTTGGACCTTGACCACTACACTTTTAGACTTCTAAGAATTGTAATAAGATGATGAAGATGATATTGCTATTTCTATTTTTACTTTGACCTTGACCTGCTCCAAAAATTTAAATTCCCCGCCAAAAGCATGCTTCAAATGTCCTTGAGGCGTGGAGCGCGTTCTGACATAATGAGAAAACTCACTTGACCTTGAAATAAATCCCATAAGATTTACATGGGTGACCTTGAAGTGGAGTGGCTCCGGCCTTACTTACTTGCGCGAAAAATCACGTGACCGTGTACTATTCAACCGGAACATATTAGTTTTTTTAACAAAAGTAAACGTTACGTTTTGTACATTTTTTAGTTAATAATCTCTTAATGATGATGTTTATATTTTATAATTAGGACAATTTAAACAAAAAAAAAACATTTATTTAATTGTGAACAGTGAAATATAAGGTTATGTTACTTGTTTATAAATTTACTCGGAAATGTTGTAATTTGCATTTTAATTATTAGCCACAGTTCTAAGGGTAAATAATTCGTGTCTAAACAGTTTTATACTGCGATGGTTATAAATAGTGGAGGTAGAGTTTTATCGAATTCAAATATCAGATAGTATGCAAGTTCAAATAAAGTTGAAGAAGTTATATAATTTGTTATGAGGAAAATACAGTATATGAATATAAACAGGTCTAATCTTAATTTCAGGTCTAATCTTAATGCTATTCACCAACATCTTGAACAATTACAACCTGATATTTTGTTTCTATCTGAAACACAAGTCTCCTCTGAAAGCTCCGAGTCACCCGACTTGCAATTTACTCAATACCACCTTAACTCTAACTTTCGATATAAAGGAGGCGTATGTGCCTACATCAAGGACAGAATTGCTTGCAAGAGGGTTTCTTCCTTAGAAAATAATGTGATTTGGTTTAAACATTCTGGTCCTAATTTTTTGAAATTCTACTGATGCATTTATAGGTCTCCTAATGACAGTAACTTTCAAGACTTCTTCGATTACCTTAGTATGAAAGTTGACTATCTCCTGTCTCAGTTTCCATCTTGCGATATCTCAATTCTAGGCGATTTCAATGTTCATAACTCTAATTGGCTTCAGTTTTCATCTACTACAAATCCTGCTGGTCATAGCGCAGAAACATTTGCTATTTCATGTAATCTCACACTAATGATTTCTGAACCCACAAGAATCCCTGATAACCATAACCATACTCCACATCTTTTAGATCTCTTTCTTACATCAAACCCTCTTGTTTATAAAACTTCCGTTCTTTCGCCTTTAGGTCTTTCCGACCATTGTCTGATAGAAATCATTTCTACTGCACCTAATTCCACTGTTGTTCGCAAAACCGATCGAACCTTGTGGTGTTTCAAGTCAGCTCGATGGAGTAATTTACGGTATTTCTTTGCAACCTTTCCATGGCGTGAATATTGTCTTAAGTCGTCCTCTTCTTCGGACATCGGTATTTCAATGCCTGAAGTCATCCTCATGGGAATGGAGCTATACATTCCCAAAAACAGTACCGTGTAGGTCATTCACGTTCCCAACCCTGGTTCAATAGGCTTGTGCTGATGCAACATCTTTAAAAAATAAATATTACATTAAATGGAAATCTAATAAATCGGTCGACAGTCATGTAAAATACGTTGGTGTCAGAAATATCTGCAAAAGTGACATCACTAAAACTAAAAAGTTGTTCGAACAATGAAAATACAATAAACTAGCTACATCTCCTTTAGGCAGTCGTAAATTTTGGTTTTTAGCTAAAGATATTAGTAAAAACTTTGGAACATATTCATTTCCCCCCTGACATCTATTGACGGATCGGTAGTTGCTGATTCTGTAGACAAAGCCAATGTTTTTGTGGATTTGTTTGCACCAAACTCGTGTCTCAATGATTCTGGAAAAGATGTACCCCTAGTCAACCAGTCCTATCAAGTTCTATACGATCTCTATGTCTTCTGGGGAATTCCCTTCATCATGGAGGTTAGCAAATGTTCAACCTATTCCCAAAAAAGGCGATAAGACCGATCCCTCAAACTACCGACCAATTGCCATCACTTCCATTTTGTCTAAAATCATGGAAAAATCCATCAATCGGCAACTGCTCACGTTCTTTGAAACTAACAAACTCCTTAGTGACCACCAATGTGGGTTTAGGTAAAGTCGTTCAACAGGCGATCTTCTTTCATATGTGACCTATGTTTGGAACAATACAGTAGAGCAGTCCGGTGAAACAGTTGTAGTCGCTTTAGATATCTCAAAGGCATTTGACCAAGTTTGGTATAAGTGTTTACTTGCCAAACTCACCTCGTTTGGGTTAAATGATACGCTCATCAACTGGGTTTATAGTTTCCTTGATAAAAGACGAATACGTGTCGTAGTTGATGGCTTTTTTTCAAAAGAAGTCATTGACGCGGGCGTACCACAGGAATCCGTTAGAGCGCCTACTCTTTTTCTGCTGTACATAAATGACCTTATTTTTACAACTAACCCCATCCATTGCTTTGCTGACGATAGCACTCTTCACTGTACTTGATCTCAGTCTACTCATAGTGATAATCCACCTTCTATGTCAAATCAAGAAATTAAAGCTGAAATGGCAAATTCAATCAACAAAGACATTCAACGTATTCTCGAATGGGGAAGCAATAATCTACTTAAATTTAATGCTAACAAAACTCAGTGTTGCCTTGTGTCCGCCAAAAAAGATCGATCATTTCCTGCTATAAGTATGAATGGCTCAGTTCTTAAGTTTTCAGACTCTATTACTCTGTTGGGTATGACTGTATCTTCAAATCTCTCATGGGTTGACCATTTTCTGTCAGCTGCCAAAGCAGCTGCTCGTAAAATAAGCTTTTTGTACAGATCTAAGCAGTACTTTACCTCTCGACAACTCTTTCTGCTGTATAAGGCCCAAATTCGACCTCATCTAGAATATAATTCTCACCTCTGGTTAAGTGCTCCACAATACGTTCTCGATATCGTTGATCGTATTCAAAAGAGAACGATTAGGCTTATAAATGACCCGTCCTTAACTTCTCGCATACAGTCCCTTGAGAATAGAAGGATGGTTTTAGTTCTTCCTTTGTATTATCGTTATTACAACGGCTATTGTGCTGCTGACTTACATTCTTTGACACCATTTGTGGCTATCTTTGCGAGAAACACTCGTTTCGCTCATTCACATCATCAGTATGCAGTACAAATCTCCACTTGTCGTACCAAACGGGCGCAATCCACATTTTTCTACACGGCTTTTAAACTCTGGAATGACCTCCTTAGTTCCTGCTTTCCTCTCACTTATGATATGAGAAAATTTAAGGTAGCTGTTCATAGGCATCTATTGGCAATTCATTATCCCTCTATCCATCCTCCTAAGTGTTTCTGAGTGCTTTAGCACGATAGGCCAAATTTAGCCTGTTCAGGTCCACAATCATAAAAAAAAAGATGGTTTTTATACAACAAAATAGGTTTTATGGGGTTTGCACAATGATGTTGTATTCATAAAAGCATTGAGCTATGGCAGTAGCTTGTTAAAAAGGTCAACACGATACATATTAGTCTGTTCAAGATAAATAAGAAATTTCAGATATAAATTAATATAATTAAGCAATTAAACACATAACAGATATTGATTACATGAAGTACAATAATCCTAATATGTAGAACATGTATAATAATTGGTGCAATGCATAAAAACTCTGCGAACTATAAAAAGGGTTATGGTACGAAGACGTTATGTTGGTAGGTAATGGACTAAGTGTTTAAAAAGTGCTTAAGAAGTTAAAATGCCTTAGAAACATATCTAAGAACATGAACAACACATGTGCAATGTGAAATTAACAATACAAATACAATAAAATATTACATCCATAATATGCTCTTTATTAATGTATTCCTCTTAAATTTCTTTAACATGACGGCAAACTTCTTGCCAGTGGCGCTCCAAATCCATCGAACACTTTTCACGAGTTAGTTTTTCAACATCGGCTAATTTAAAAGTTGTGTTTCTCAATGCCACCCAAGCTTTTACAATGGCCCATGTTTTTTCTATTGGATTTATCTCCGGGTGGTATGGAGGTAGTCGACATACAGAGTGACCATGTTTCGCAAATATAGCATCAATTGAATATTCCGTGTAGCTCGGTTTATTACATTTTATTAAATCATACAGCTCCACTTTTATTTGGGATTCATCTTGTACGATCCCTCGTTCTTGTAACCAAGTTATCATTTCAATTTTTTTACTGCTAAAAGTTGGATGTTTAAGTGCTAACGTGTTGTGATAACTTGCATTATCCATAACAATAACTGACTTTTCGAGCAAATTCGGTAATAACTGGTGCTCAATCCATCGTTTATAATTAATAAAGTTCATATCGTCGTGATAATCACCTGTTTTTGAGCCCGATTTAAAAACTAAGAGGGCGTTATTGATAAATCCCATTTCACCACCAGCATGTACTATTATAAGACGTTTATCTTTACCGATTGGACATTTTAAACCTTCGCTGGAATCATTTACCCAGGAATGTGGCGTTGTATGCGATGCATGTATATATGTTTCATCTGTATACACAATGGGTCGCCCTGCTCTTCGATACTTTGTTATTGCTCGTATATAAGCACAACGTAAAGATCGTATATCGTATCGTTCCATTAAACATTTACGATTGTCAACGGTTTTCGTCCATTTAAAATCTATTTTAAATAATAATCTTCTTAAAGACGTTTCCTTCCCAGAGAAACCAATGGATTCGTCATCTTTAATAATATTATAAATAGCATTGACGGTTAACCGTCGTTTCTCTGTGACTTGAAAATTGTGTACAATGCGTCGAATGATTTGTTAATTATCGATAGATGATCTTGATGCGGTTTTCATTCTTTTATTAGAAGCCTTGAACGATTCTATTTCTCCACGTTGAATTGCACTCCTTTCTCTAGTTGCTTTCACAACGATTCAAGAACGTTAACTGTAAAGAAATGTAATCGTGAAAAAACTGACAGATGTTAATCGTACAATAATGACATACCTTCATTCATATTTTTATGAAACTGATAAACATTCCAAATAATTTCGCGGGCATCTTGCGATAAGACACGCCGCTTCTTTACTGGACTGTTTGATGTACTATCAGACGATGTACTCGCATCACCCATTATAAACAACGAATTAAATCAATATATTATATTAATACATATTACTGTGGTTTACAAATACAACTTACTTGTAAATAAAAGGTGCTGAAACGGAAGCAGTTTTGAAAAAAAACTGTGTTTACGAAAAATGAGGTTAGAAAACAATAAACAACACTACATTTTATTATAAAATTAATAATAATTTTTAATTACATATTTACCTTTGAACTTATTCGTTCATAACAAAAACTTATAATAATTTAACATTAATCAAGTTGCTTTGGTATGTGTGAATCCTTGCGATATTGCAGGCTCACATTCCATTAATATAAGTAATTTGATTGTAATCTCATTATATTAGAATTTACATCAGTTCTACATACATAAAGACAAAATTTACATCGATTGGGGCTTGAACCTTGATGGCGCAGTTGGTTAGCGCGGTACTCTAGCAAAGTACAGGTCGTAGGTTCAAATCCTATTCGAGGTAAACTTTTTATTTATGTATTTAATAAAATTAATAATAATTTTTAATAACACTACATTTTGTGGACGGAAAATAATACCTACTTCTCACTCATATCATTATTCCATTTCTTTTTAATGCAATATTCGGTTTTTGCGTAGGTGTCTTTGTATTTGGCGTTTGCTCTACTTATGATAGTGTTATACATTTAGAAGGAACTCTGACCCCTAAGGACATAACTTTACGAATTATGCACCCCTCTTCCTCTTCGCTGAGGTACGATCCATGTTAGGCAATCATGTGATTGAAAGTTGCAATATGGTAGCAACACCCTATATAATATATTAAAATAAAATGTTAATTGTTATTATGTAATTAAATAATCCATGAATTGACAACGTAAGCTTGTAGGAATAATTAAAGAATGGTCAGTTATGTTTAGAATAGTGAATGGAACGGTAGTATAACAAAGATGTAAATAAATAACAGTAGATATACCGAGTACCTTAATAAGTTAATAAACAAATAAATATATAATTATTGCATGGCGATCCTTTGCCAGTTCGACAACACTTAAATAAGAGTAGTTTTAAAATAGGAAACTCGCAATCCAAAAGAATTCAATGAAGAAGTGGTAATTGCCCAAACGACTGGTCATGACGCAGTGAGTAGATCGATTAATGATTTATCAGATGAACACCAACATTATGGGTTTTCAAAAACTGAATGGTTTCCTTTGATACTAGTTATTTGCGTAATTTTGATGTTGATTTATGCATTTTTTCGATTGTATAATAAAGGCCTTAGGAAGAATTTCGGAAGGGAAATTCATTTACATAAGTTAAGGAAATCGAAAGAACATAATTTGCACAACTTGGGTGAATTTACGTATATTTTTTTGGAAAATTTAAAAAAAATTTCGAAAGGAAAAATTCAGAATATCTAAAAATGATGAGGCAATAATGGATTATAGGTAGTTGAACTATATTTATATTGCGAAAACGATTAAGTTACATGCAGGTATACAAATGTTATAATTAGTAAGCATTGTTACAAATAATGTTTGAATAAAATAGAATTTAAGTTTATCGATTGACAACTTGGTCAAATGCCTTTGAGATATCTAAAGCGACTACAACTGTTTCACCGGACTGCTCTACTGTATTGTTTCAAACTTGGGTCACATACGAAAGAAGATCACCTGTTGAACAACTTTGCCTAAACCCACATTGGTGGTCCCTAAGGAGTTTGTTAGTTTCAAGGAACGTGAGCAGTTGCTGATTGATGGCTTTTTCCATGATTTTAGACAAAATGGAAGTGATGGCAATTGGTCGGTAGTTTGAGGGATCGGTCTTATCGCCTTTTTTTGGGAATAGGTTGAACATTCGCTAACTTCCATGATGAAGGGAATTCCCCAGAAGACATAGAGATCTTATAGAGCTTAGATAGGGCTGGTACTAGTTCGGGGGAACATTTCTTTAAGACAATAGCTGGGATTCCATCTGGGCCAGTCGCCTTATTGAGAGCAAGCCCACTGATGATCGATTCCAAGAGCTTGTACCGAAAATGAATTGGTTTCATATCGTATAAAAAGAGTTGACTAGGGTAACATCTTTTCCAGAATCATTGAGACACGAGCTTGATGCGAACAAACCCACAAAAACATTGGCTTTGTTTACAGAATCAGCAACTACTGATCCGTCAATAGACGTCAGGAGCAGAAAGTTTTTACTAATGGCTTTAGCTAAAGACCAAAATTTACGACTGCCTAAAGGAGATGTAGTTAGTCCATTGCATTTTCGTTGCTCGAACAACTTTTTAGTTTTAGTGATGACACTTTTGTAGATATTTCTAGCACCAACGTATTCTACATGATTGTCGACCGATTTATTAGATTTCCTTTTAATGTAATATTTATTTTTTAAAGATATTGCATCAGCACAAGCCTTATTGAACCAGGGTTGGGAACGTGAATGACCTATACGGTACTGTTTTTTGGGAATGTATAACTCCATTCCCATGAGGATGACTTCAGATACTGAAAAAGCGATGTCCGAAGAAGAGGACGACTTAAAACAATATTCACGCCATGGAAAGGTTGCAAAAAAATCCCGTAAATCACTCCATCGAGCTGACTTAAAACACCACAAGGTTCTATCGGTTTTGCGAACAACAGGGAATTAGGTACAGTAGAAATGATTTTTATTAGACAATGGTCGGAAAAACCTAAAAGCGAAAGAACGGAAAATTTAGAAACAAGAGGGTTTGATGTAAGAAAGAGATCTAGAAGATGTGGTGTATGGTTAGGGTTATCAGAGATTCTTGTGGGTTCAGAAATCATTTGTGTGAGATCACATGAAATAGCAAATGGTTCTGCGCTATGATCAGCGGGATTTGTAGTAGATGAAATCTGAAGCCAATTAGAGTTATGAACATTGAAATCGCCTACAATTGAGATATCGTAAGATGGAAACTGAGACAGGAGATAGTCAACTTTCATACTAAGGTAATCGAAGAAGTCTTGAAAGTTACTGTCATTCGGAGACCTATAAATGCAACAGTAGAATTTCACAAAATTAGGACCAGAAGGTTTAAACCAAATCACGTTATTTTCTAAGGAAGAAACCCTCTTGCAAGCAATTCTGTCCTTAATGTAGGCACGTACGCCTCCTTTATATCGAAAGTTAGAGTGAAGGTGGTATTGAGGGTGACTCGGAGCTTTCAGAGGAGACTTATGTTACAGATAGAAACAAAATACCAGGTTGTAATTATTCAAGATTTTGGTGAACAGCATTAAGATTAGACCTGATACCGCGGATGTTGTAGTAGTGAATCAGAAAGTTGATACTTTCGATGACCAAGGTCGCTTGTGCCCTGCCCTCCCGGACATCCGAATGGGGTAGGATTTTACGTCCGGAATTTATTACCCTAGAAACCACAGCCATCTTATTTTTTAATTTGGGACTTTTAATCCGATAGGAAGACAGTGAGGGCGAGAAGGAGGAATAAGGATGAGAATTGATTATGGATGATGGAAAAGGTAACCGGCAGCCCTTACCGAGCTCAGAAAATCGTACCATATATGTAAACGCATTTATTAACAAAACAATCAGAAACCGCCCTGCAAGCAAAATTGATCCGGGTTAGGCAAGGAGAAAAGTCTACAGAAAATTTTAGCAAAAAACTGTAAGACCTTTTCGTAAATCCAACCCTTAGCCAAGCTAATGGAAATATTGAGTCCTTTTCGGTTTTAAAACCAATTAGCGAAAAAATGGCAATAAAGCGATTTGCTGAAGGTTTAAGAAATCAAAAATTAAGTGTAATTATTTCAGCGAGAAATTTTTATTCCCTAAAGGAAGCAATAAGAGCTGCCCAAGATGAAGAAATAAATTCTCAAAATTCTTCACAAATTTTTATTATAGATAAAAAAGGAAGAGGAAACTTTCGTGGAAATTTTCCGAGGAGTTCCCGTTCCTATGCTTTGAATAATTATAATGAAAATTTGTCCATAAACGATACAATAATTATAATAATTTCAATAACAATAATTGCCAAATGCCACGAACTCAATATTTTCATAGAAGTTCGAGAGGTCGTTCATTTACACGCGGAAATATGAGAAGTTCAAGAGTACCGCGATAAAATGTACGATTTGCAGAAATAAATAATGTTAGCCCAGGTTAAGATATGCAGTATGAGGGTAATTCTATTATTTCTAATAATAATAAACGTATAGGGTCCACACTTCAGATAGAGCTAATTCTAGCAAATCTTTTCATCTCTAAAAATAATTATTATACTGAGTGTTGTGAATTATTCACATATTCTCCAAACTATTCAAATTCAGTTAATTCAAATTTAAGCATTTGAGCATCAATATGTGCTACTAGAGCAGAAAAATTGAACTAAATAATATTATTTACAAAGAAAGACTTGAAATTAAAGGTATAGGTGGAATAATAGTTACAGAGGGATACACGATTTTAAATTAGCAGCAGGAAAACTAAGATTTAATCAAAAACTACCGTGCTTTAATTTTTAATTCAATTGTAGGAGAAAATTTCTTAAAAAAGTATCATAGCGTTATTAATTTATTATAAATTTTTGTTATGAACGAATAAATTCAATGGTAAATATGTAATTAAAAATTATTATTAATTTTATTAAACACATAAATAAAAAGTTTACCTCGAGTAGGATTTGAACCTACGACCTGTACATTGCTAGAGTACCGCGCTAACCAACTGCGCCATCAAGGTTCAAGCCCCCCCTCTAGCAAAGTGCAGGTCGTAGGTTCAAATCCTACTCGAGGTAAACTTTTTATTTATGTATGTAATAAAATTAATAATAATTTATAATTCACTTTGCTTAACAAATTTTAATAACAAAGTCATTTTACCTTTACACTCGAAAGGAGAACATATTTTGAACGTACCACCAAGATGTGAAATAATGTCCTATGTAGATACAGGTGGGAATGATGATTGTGTGATTATTACAGAGCAATTTTGTAATGGTGTGTTTATTGCGAGTGCTTTAGTAAGACCAGAAAAAGGAAAAATCCCTATAAAAATTTTAAATACAAGAGATGACGAGGTTTTTTTAAAGAATTGTACTCCAAAAATTGAAAGGGCTAACGATTATGATCTTTGTCAGTTTAACACTAACAAGGAAATAACTGCAGATAGAGTTAAAAACCTATTTCAGTTGTTGAAGTTAGATTATTTGAAAGGAGAGGAGCGAGATTCAGTAGAAAATATTTGTGCAAAATTTTCAAATATTTTGCATTCACCAAGTGATAAACTTTCCGTTACAAACCTTTTTAAACATTCAATTAAATTAAAACCACACTCGTCTCCGGTATTTTTTAAGCCATACAGGCTCCCTCAAACTCAAAAGAGGAAATAAATGAACAAGTTCATAAACTAATTAACGAAGGTGTGATTAAAGCAGCACAGTGTGAATGGTTATCTTCTATATTGCTAATTCCAAAAAAGAGAGATTCAAGTGGCAAAAAAAGTAGAATTTGTATAGATTTTCGTCTTCTTAACCAAAAACTTCAAGATGAGAAATTCCCACTTCCAAATATTACTGAAATTGTAGATTCACTCTCAGGTGCAATATATTTTTCACATTTAGACCTTAGGCAAGCATATTAGCAATTAGAACTTACGGAAAAGTGTAGAAAGGACACCGCCTTCACAACGGATCGAGGACAATGGCAACGGAAGCGATTGCCTATGGATTTGACAACAAGCCCTAGTGTATTTTCACATTTAATAACAATCGGTATGTCAGGATTAAATTACGAAAACTATTTTGTATACCTTGATGACTTAATTGTGTTTGGTAGAAATTTACAAGACCATATAAAAAATCTTTTTATATTGTAAGTGTGTAAACCTTTTTTAATCTTTTACTCATTATTGGTATATTTTAAATGGACCGTATAATCTTTGAGTTTGAAGCAATGATTGAAAATATTCGCCGTGTAATAAAATATAAATTGCTACAATTGTGCTGAAAATTTGCTTGGAATGTGGAATAAGTTGCCTCATTATTATCACGAGGGTAGACAACTACGCGGTAGAATAAAGCGGACCACCTCCTCTAATATTTGATTGTTTTCAATGTAATAATAAATAAACTATGATGACGTAAATTTTTTATTTTACCTTTCATATTAACTCGCTGTAAGAATAAATAACTTCATACAATATGTACATTAATATAATTATAAGAACAGGTAGGTTATCCTACAAATATAATTCATTAATTTCATAATGCAGTATAACAATACTGACTTACCTGTATAATTAATGAAGGATAGTTTAGCCACCATTTTAGCTTTACCAATATCTGCGCCGCCTACATCATAAACCAGCCAATTTGTTCAATGCACTGCTGAAGATTATGCACCTTCTCATCCGTTAGCTCTTTCATTAACCTCTTTGGGAAAAATATAGTATATCCTTCTGTTTCTACAGCTACCTTTCTATCATATTTAGCGTTTATAATTTTAATATTTTTTAGTCTATACTTATAATCAATAACCATATCGGAAACTTTTAATACATGCTTCAAATAACCTTCGCCAACTTAGTTTAGTTGCTGTAGAAGATCCATATTGAAGAGTGTAATATGAATAACTGAAGTTATATGCCGATTGAAACTAGTATTTATATCGAATTTTTATCAATATATTGAGAATGTGGTTCCCGGTTTCATTGTTCCATAAGGAAATAGTCACCTGGATGTAGAAATATTGCGCAATTATTCAATTGAAATTATTATCTTTCTTAATAGAAATGATACAGTTTACATATAAATTTTAAATAGCTCTGATAAGAAATTTTTTTAAACGGATGCGTCTGCGGTTTACAGCCGAACAGAAATGTACATGTGGATATAAAAATGTTATCTGCTGTAATTGTTTATTGCGTATGAAGTATTAAATTATTAACATAAATTTTGAGTAGCGCTGGTTAAAAATTTTTTAAACCGGATGTGTCTGCGTATACAAGTCACTAGATTGGTTTTAAGGTCACGTATATCTAGACGGATCTTAACGCACCGTACATGCACGCGTCGCCCGCTTCAAAGTTTATTCACGGTCACCAAGTAATGCTTGGAATTTGGCTGAGTTAAGGCCACGCGTTAATTCCTATGCAGTGGTATCGTATTACAATGGTCAAGTTAATTGGATTTGTGGGGGAGTCTGGCTCACGCGGCAGGAAATTTTCAAGGTTACGTTGTTCAAGCAATTAGAATCAAAGTTCTGGTTGAATTGAGTCAAGGTCATGCATGCATAACCGACCTTTCCCGGTCTTATCTCACCTTATCCGAACTTATCCGATCCTATCTGATCAAACCCAATCATATCCGATCATATCCGATCAAATCCGATCTTACCGGATCATAGCCGGTCTTATCCGATCCGATCCGACTCTACTCGATCTTATCCAATCTTATCCGATCATACCCGATCATATCCGATCATATCCGATTTTATAAAACATCCCTTAGCAATCCTCCAGTTTCAAATTATCCAGATTTTTCGGAAAATAATGAGTTGACGGATTTATGCTAGTAGGATTTTAAATAAAGCAGATAGAAACTACCCCATAATACAAAAAAAATTCTTAGCAATATACGGGCTGTTAAACATTTACTACCTTATACGTATGCACGTCATTTTAAAATTAATACATCACACCTGTAATATATCTATTTAGTTTAACAGAGCCTTCCAGTAGGTTAATACAATTTCGTTTAGGATTAGAAGAGTACGATTTTCATGTCGAGTATATTAAAGGTAAACAAAATGTTATCGCAGATCTAGTCATTATAACATCAGAAGAATTAAAACGTATGAATGAAAGTGTGAATGACGGTGTGGTAGCAGTTATGACGAGAGCGCAGACAAGGAAATTAAACAATCCAGAAAATAATGTAGTAAAAAAGGATTTGGATAACAATTGGCCTGATCAAACCAATGTTGTCGAAATTCTAAAAAAACCACAACAACGCATAGAATTGAGTTTGGCAACACAAAAAGACATAAAGAAATTAAATAATTCAGTATCATTGCAAGTAGGTAATTTTTATTTTGTACTGTCGCATCTTACATTGTATTATATCATTCCAAAATTTCGATCAGTATTGGCGCGAGGCGAAATGCTGAGAGATTTGGTTTTGATAAGCAAGAAGTTACAAACGGACGAATTGGTAATTTAAAAAAAACTACGAAAATATGAGTTTTATAAAATGGTTAGCTAATATGACAAAGAATGATATAACATGGAAGGGCTCCATAATATGCGTATTAATGCGTAAAAACACACAAATAAATATATAAAACAACCAATGGTTATAACAACAACCGATACCTCCGCTTTTGAGAAGGTTTATCTAGATATTGTTGGAGCATTACCTAGAAATATAAATTACTACAATGTGATATTTCCAAATTCGCCGAAGCATACCCTCTAAAAAATAAAGATGCGTATCTCTGTCGCAAAGAGTTTTGTGGACAATTTGATTTTAAGATGTGGAATTCCACGAGAAATTGCAACTGATAGAGGATCTGAATTTATTTCGACAACGATGCGTGAGGTATGTGAGTTTCTAAAAATTCAACAAATTCAGTCAACAACATACCACCATGAGAGTATAGGTAGATTAGAAAATTTACATAACGTTCTAGGCGCTTATTTGAGAACTCAAACTCAAAATAATGTTGATTCTTGGAGCTGTTGGGTTCCTTATTGGTGTTTCACTTACAACACGACTGTATATACAGAGACAAAATACACACCCTATGAATGGTATGTACCCAACAACTTACATACAACACTAGAACCACTGACAAATTTTGATGGCTACCCACTCGAAATAAAGTACAGACTAACAAAAGCTCAACAAGTAGCCAGAGAAAATTTATTAAATTCAAAACAGAAACGAAAACATAACTATGATAAAAATATCAATCCAATTTCTTATAAAAAAGAGATTTAATTTTAATAAAAAACGAAACGGGCGGCAAGCTTTCTAATAAGATTTTTAATGGACGGTATATAGTACATGAAGATCTTTCTCCAAATGTCAAAATAATGAAAAACAACAAAGAAATTATAATACATAAAAATAGAACTAAATCATATAAGAAGCCCTAGTATAAAAATGTGATTTGTAATTTTAAAAGTGACGAATGAAAACAAAGTGCAGTATAGAATTAATTGTTTACAATCATGGACAGAGTTATAAACACTTATAGGGGACGTACACTAATCCTTCACAGGGAAAACCAGATAATTGGTTTCAACAACCAAGAGCACATGTACTTTATACGGATATGTTTCCAAATCTACCGCCGAAAATAACAACAATATTCAGAAATATTATCGGAAATCTGTTCTTTATCGATATGAATCAATTTTACGAATATAACGGGTTTACTGACCGTGTGATGCAATCAGGGAAAGTTGATCTTTCCATGTTTTAACAAAACTTATGGAACTGGATAAATTTGTATGGTAAACTACATTACTATTAATAAAATACTGTTTTACATAGTTTGAATTTTATTTTACTCATCTATTAAAAATTGTTGTAGGAAAATCTACAGACTGGAAGATACGCGTCTGGACCTGGAAATTGCGCGTCTGGAACCAAAAGTTAGGCATTTGGAAACATTCGTTTCCACCATTTAAGATAGTATGCGTCCCCTTACTAGAATCTATTTCAAACTTCAAGTTTTCCCGCCATAACAATTACAGGAACCTATATCTACATTCATAAATATACCACTAGATGGAGCCATAGTTAACCTCTATTAAATACTGTTTTACACAATATGCGTTTCATTTTTCACATTTTTTACAAATTTCTGTGGGGAAAATGTACACAATTCAGGTTAAAATTTGAAAATATATGCATTCACTCCAAGTCGCTTGATCAGCCAAAGTGTAAATACCTAAAGCATGTATTTAAGCCGATCTGGAAACATCAGTTTCCACCATTATGAGGTAGTATGCGCCCCCTTACTAGAATCTGTTTCAAAGTACAAGTTTTCCCACCATAACAATTACAGAAACCTAAATCTACTTTCATAAATATACCAATAGGTGGAGCTATGATTAACCTCTATTAAAATGCTGGTTTACATAATATGCGTTTTATTTTTTTAAAATTTTTTACACATTTTTGGGGGAAAATGCGCACGATTCGGTTTAAATTTTGAAAATGTATACATTTACTCCAAGTCCTTTGAACAGCCAAAGTATAAATCATTCGAGCATGTACATAAGCCGATAAGAGGTATTAGGTGTAATGCATTCAATGATAAGGCGGATGCACTCATGCTCGAAGAGATCGCTAAATTCTGAATATTACAAAAAGGCGTAGTTCGTTGAAGCGGATTGTTGAAACAGGTCCTATGATGCAAGCTTAGATAAATGGGCTGTCGAAGATTTTCCGGTGGATATAGAAGGCCCTAATTTAATAATAATGGATGAGACATATGAAGGCACTCCCAGACTATACAACCTGCTTATATTGAAAGAGCCGAAGAAGTATACACTGAGGGATGAGACGTTCTATGTCGATATTGTAGCCAAAACTAACGCCTATAGGAAGAATACAACCGTAACGGAGCAATTATGGATAACAAGTTGTCTAAATACCGGATGATTATTAAGCCGTTAATTAGCACGAAACGTTTCGGTCACGGTAAGATGAAGTAGTTATTGAATAGAGCGAAGGAATATGTATACTGGAATACTCCTCACGAACTTGTTGCACGACTCAGACTGTTGCGTGCATCAAAAGCAGCAGGTTCTACTAGGTGTGATAACGAAATCATTAGGAGCTCCGAGAAGAAGGTATAATTTCATAATAATGTCCACCGATAAGTTTAGCCGACATTTACAATCGCATTTAAAACATGCAGCTGCAAATATCAAATAAGATGGGATGATAATTACCATATGCAAGGTAACACATTTTGCAATGTCCTTAAACGCCTACTAGAAGATGGTGCTGCGACTAGAAGATACGTAGATAAGGCGAATTTAAAGTTGACCGAGGACGGTAATTATGATGCGCAAGGTAGAAGAGTTGGCAACGTCATCGATCCAATTCTAGATGCGGATATAGCCACTAAGAAGTATGTGGATAGCTACTAGGAAGTCTAAGAGCTTAAAATAAACAGTTATATCGATTTATCGATTACAAAATTATTGGTCGAGCAGGATCGGAAACTTGGGAAAAAAATTAATCGTATATATGGTGATATAAGCATCCTTAGTAGGGATGCTTATAGCATTGAAAATAAGTTACATTAGCAGTAATGTTTTTAAACCTAGCGGTTGTTGAAGTATTGCATAAGGCCTGCACAGAAGAATTTCATAAGGAAACGAACCATTGTTTAGCCGAATTTATTTCGTACGCTAAACAGAACCGCAATCACAAGTATCTTCCAACAGTGATAGACTGTTATTCTAAATATCTATGGGCACGCACTCTAAGTTGAAGAATGCCAATAAAGTTTGTCGAGCGATAACCTCCATTTTGAAGGACAGAGCTACCGATTACAATCAGATCAAGGTCATGAATTCTATAATAAACATTTTGTAGGTATAGTGTGAAAAAGGTACCCATTCTTGAAAGGGTTACAAGAACTTTGAAAAACGCATTATACGAACGACATAGCTTTAAAAGTAAATATAAGTGGATAGATGTGCTCCAGGAAGCTACTTCAAATATAATAATAAAGTGCGTTCCACGATTATAATGGAGCCTAAAGGCATCAACATAATTGACGATTTTTCATAATACTAAGGTTTCTGAATATGCGCCAAGAACCGGAAGTTAGGCGTCTGGAACCAGAAGTTAAGCGTCGGAAACTGGAAGTTACACATCTGGAAACATCAGTATAACATAGCATGCAGACCCTCCTTTTTAGAACCTATTTCAAATTTCGAGGACATTGCAGGAACCTAAATCTACTTTTAAAAATATAGCACTAGGTGGGGCCGTGATCAACCTCTAATCTACCTTCAAATACTTAGAATATGTAATTAAGCCGATAAGAGGTATAAGGTATAATGCATTCAACGACAAAGCGGATGTACTCATACATGTATATACAGTGAATAAATAGAAATTTATGTACAATAATAATAATGTAAGGTATCGATGACGGTGATGGGACAGGTTACCCTATATATTTCATTTATTAATTTTAAAATGCAGAATAACAATAAATTCCTTGTACTATTAACAAAGGATAGTATAGACATTATTTTGGCTTTATCAATATCTATGCTGCCTCTATAAACGATTTGTTCAGTGCATACTTAAAGACTAAACACCTTCTCACCCGTTAGATCATTTGTTAATCTCTCCGGAAGAAATATACTAGTGTCTCCAGTCTCTACTATTTCTCTCCCATACTGGGAATAAGTTGCCTCATTACTATCAGGATTATAAGCAATTAAGCGTCAAAATAAGATGTATGAAGAATTGTAATAAATCATCTGATGTTGACCATATAGATGGATCAGCTCCTTTAATACTTTTTTTTACTTACACAGTTTTGCATTAACGCCTATAAGTTGTGGGGATAGGTAAACAACTTTTTTTATATACAATATGTAAATAGAAATTTATGTAAAATAATAATAATATAAGGTACAGATGCCAGTGATGGGACAGACTATCCTATAAATTTCATTTATTAATTTTAAAATGCAGAATATGTATTATTAACAAAGGATAGTTTAGCCATCATTTTGGCTTTACCAATATCTATGCTGCCTCCATAAATAATTGCGATTTGTTCAATGCATGTTTGAAGACTAGACACCTTCTCATCCGATAGTTCTTTTGTTAATCTCTCCGGGGGAAATATACTATTGTCTGCAGTCCTACTACTATTTCTCTCCTATACTGGGTATTAATAATTTTAATATTTGTTAACCGGTATTTATAATCAACAATCACATTAGTAACTTTTAATACAGGTTTGAATTCGCCTTTGCCAACCAAATTTAATTGCTTTAGAAGATCCATATTTAAGGCAGTCGCGAGAAGCCCTAAAAATTGATTAATATTCGTACTTAATTATTATTGTTAAAGAATGAAAAGAACTTACTTGATCAATATCACAATGACGACTGAGATACAGACATATGGTATAGTGCTCTCAGTACGATCATAAAACGTCGAGTGTTATCAATAATGCACTTTAGAAGTACATTATATGTAATTTTGCAATAAATTAGTTTTGCGTAACTATGTTATTATTAGCTGAGTTAATCGGCCTGTTTCCACAGTTATTGCTTTTTGAGCGCGACGTGTCGGAAGCGGACTCTGCTTCCGTCATCAGGCTTAGTCCTGAGAAGGACTGTTTTCGCACTTGTGTCGAATTCATATATTATAATTTCTTCTCAAGCGCTTGACTACTCTGATTCGAACTTGGTACCTTCTACTTACTAGTCTGACACCTTTCCCGCTGAGCCACTGAGTAATCCAATATACATTTTTTAGAATATATATATATATATATATATATATATATATATATATATATATATATATATATAACTTTTTCGTGGCGTAGAAGTTTATTGCGCATGTTACACGGTCATTTATTGCGCAGGTGTATTGCGGTTAAGCTCTTCGCGCATTATTGGAATCCATATGGGTCTATTTCCACACTACCTTGGATTATCTGCTAGTGCGATGTATGTGGCTTCTTTGAGTTTTCGACGAGTTGTGTTCTCGTCCTTTGCCACTATATGTATGTTATCCTATTGCATGTGGTGGTCTTCGTTCTAAACATGTTCCGCGATTCTAGATTTTTCTGTCTCGCCCTTGCGGACGTTGTTCTTATGTTCCTGTGTTCTCACTTCGAGTGGTCTACTGCTCTCTCGTATGTATGCTCTGCCGCATTTGTATTATAGGTTGAATGCACAATTCTTGGAATTCTGATCTTCATTGCGTGGTTTGGTTTTGGTTAGTATTCCTCTGAATGTTCTGGTCGATTTGTAGGCAGTGCGTATCTCGTATTTGCTGCATATCCTTCGTATTTTGTCGGATAGAATTATTATACCTATAGCACTTCTCTTCTGCTATTCATCTTCAATGGCACCTCTAACTTCCCACTCCCTCAAACCTAGAGTAAAATCTTCTGGTTGTACCGCACTTAACTTTTGTATTAAACAAGTTAAACAATATCGACCCTTTAAATACCATTCACATAATTTTATGCCATTTTCATATTTCTTCCCAAGCGCATATCATTCCTTTTCCGTATATCGTCGTCCATATACTGCCTGATGTTCGGTGTCAAATACCAATGCCGATAAATATTGAACTAAACGTTCCACAGCTTAGTACATCCACATATTGACTGTCAGGAAACCTAAAATGCCGGTGCAATTTTTATTCAGTAGTAGCGAGAAATCCTAAAAATTTATTAATATTCGTTTTTCATTATTATTTTTAAAGTATGCTAAGAACTTATCCAATCAATGTGGCGATAACGACTGAGACACAGCCATATGGTGTAGCGCTCCTGTATACACCCTCAGGATATTATTACATTTTATAAGGTCATGAATGTTATCAATCATGTACTTTAGAAATACATTGTATGTAATTTCCCCAACTTATTTTTACATACCTGTTTTTTTCCCTCACCGTTCGCTATAATTACTTCAAATTTGAATTAGTAGAAATATTTATCCAATGTATTCAATGAAACCTAAAATTTATTGATAAAATTAATGATCTTACCTTACGTATAGCATCAATGAATACTTTTTGTAAACGGTGCGGGCCCTCCTTGTTAGAGTCTATTTCAAATTTCAAGTTTTCAACCTCTATTAAAATATTGATTTACATAATATACGTTTACTTTTTGAATAAAAATCAATAGATACCATTTCAAAGGTTTAGTTTTCCCGCCATAGTAAACAAGGGATCTGATAAGGGGGGGAGGCAAAGACCTCAAAGCAAGTTCGGGAATCCTGTAATTGTCCTATGAGATAGTTTGCGGACTCTCTTTATTAGAACCTATTTCAAATTTCAAGTTTTCCCACCGTAATGATTGCAGAGACCTAAATCTACTAAATACGTACCTATAATCTGTTTTTTTTATTTGCCCCCTCACCATTTGATATAATTACTTTCATGATGTACATCGTGCTTGCTTTACTTCGCCTGATTGTTTAATACTCAAATTATTTTACCTGTTTTAATTTTTAATTTTATGTTTTACTTCAAAATGAAGATAATAACTACGAGTGTAACTGCTAGTATTATCTACTGCAGGGGTCACCTCCTTCGCTATTTATAACAACAACTTTTTATCAATATGAATACCAATTAGTATACTATGTTAAATAATAAATTCCTTTTTTCTATAGTTCTTATTTATTTTCAAATTCATTCATTTCATTATTAAACGCATTTTTTCAATACACGGTTGATTCTCTATATTAATTGTACAATTTTCAACCATAAACATTTCTGTACGCTGTGTGAATATAAATAGCAATTTTATTATAAATACCTGGTCAAAAACATGTACCTAGTAACGAAACCTTAGTGTAAACAACTTTTTCATAGCTTATATTAGATTATAATAAATGTACTCCCGTTAGTATTAAAAGCATAATGGATGTTATTTGTTAACAAATTCTTCATCTATCATCTGAATGCAACTGTGAATGTACAATTCTACAATGATCTCCATTACTAAATGTATTTTTTCAATACCTTTTCTATATTAATTTTATATTTACCAACCGTAACATTTCTATACGCTGTGGTTCGTCTGCATAATATATATATATATATATATATATATATATATCCAGCTTCCTGTATTACAAATTTAACAAGGTTCGGTGGCGGAGAGGTAATGTACACTTACCATGCTAGCTTTCCGTAGTTCAACTCTGGGGACGAGCCAACAAATTTTTTAGCGTCTGTATTTCTGCGACGCATCAACGTCTCTTCAGTAACGAACACAAAGAACGAAGGTGACCTCTTTAGCAACGACGAAGTATCGGAAAGAGCTTTCAGCGGTGGGAAGAACCTACCTGCATGGCCCCGCAGCATGCAGCGATGTCAACGAGAAAGAAGCAGAAAAAGACATCGAGGATCTCTGCGGAAGAAGCTATCACAGACTGAAGTATTGGTCAACAGATGGGCCAACTCCCTTGATAATCTTATCAGAGGAGGGGCTTATACTCGCTTCCCATTGGTCCGATGTAGCTGGGGTAGGGTCCATCGAGTGCGAATCAGTTTTCGACGTTAGTAAGAATGATCCAAATAAAAACCCTTGTTCTGATACTGATGATGATGAGCGTGTCTATAATGAATCTGGCAGTATTGTAAACTCGTCTGGAAGCAATAGTGCAACAAGTGAAAGTGATTTTGAAGAACGGTACTGTGAAAGAGATGAAGCAAAAAGTTCATCATTTAATATCAGTGGCCGCCGAATAGTAAACATCTCGTACTTTTTCAGTCAGCTTAAATCATTGAAACATAAAGGTATTATACAGAGAGAGAAATACTTTTTTTTTGACATGCAATGTAATTTTTTTGTTTAGGATACCACTGTTCCTTTTTTGACTTGGATCTTGTATCTGAAAAAATAGAGGGCCTGCAAAGTGTATTTTCTTTTAAATGTGCAGTATGTAATACCATACAAACTATAAAAAGCGAAGATCCAAATGATAGTGTCAATTCAAACTTATAGGCCGTACTTGGTAGTATTAGCAGTGGCATAGGGTATTATCAACTTTCAGAAATTCTTGCTACATTAGACGTTCCGGCCATATCACACATATTATTAATTAAAATGAACTTAAATTAAATTGCTTTTGTAAAATTGTAATTATTTTCAAATATAAACTAAGTAGCAACACTGATATCAAGTGTTATAATTTATAAATTGTAACAACCTTTTTTTGTGGTTGTATTAAAAATACGTTAATCTAAGATCATTAATTTATTTGGCGTAAAATTAGAGGAGTTTTTAATTATTTACATGTAAAATTGAGAAAGGCAACTTAAATTGCATTTCATAGAACATATATTTTGGGTGTAATATTACATAAATAGTTATAGTTCCCTTTCTTTTAAAAATTGGACTCCGATCATTGTATTTCGCGCAATGCGTGACCACTTCTTGAGGGGGGGCACTTACAGAAGCAATTCTGAAAGCCTCTATTTTTTCTTCACTTGCTGCTGAATGTTAAAGCAGAAGACATTGTTATAATGGTTTTTACTTAATTTTTATATTTGGTGCCATCAGAATTTTGGTGGTAAGTTATTTTTCAATTCATTATATTTAAAGCTTAAGCATTTGCTCTTTCCAGGCACTCACGTACACTCAAGTACACTCATTATAGTACTTATATTATTCCCTTATACTCACTTAAGGCACTTATTTACTTACTTACTTACTCATACTTATATTTATATTTTAAATGGCTCTTAAGTTACTTATTTACGCAAGTTTCTCTTCATTCAAATAATATCATCTTAAAATGCAATTTTAATACAATAAAACATCAAGAATACAATAAGTTTAGTGGATCGAAAATCCCTTCAAATACATAATTGATCGCGTTGTTACAAGTATACGCAAGGAAGATGTAGAAACGCTTTCATACTGGTTGACCGTTCCGCATCCGTAATTAAACACTGGAAGCTGTCTATAAGAAAATCATTATACTGAGGTATTTATGTGGTGATTTTATATTTTTTAAGCTTAGCTTTAAAACCTTTTCTTTCCTCTCCTTAACCATCCACATATTGGGTAAATAAACTTAATTGCACATTGTTAATTTTAGAAAGCTTTTATTGTTCATTATTTAGGTTTTGTTATTCCGTGACAAAGATAACATGGCGCTCGAGAATACATTTAATTATATATTTTTTTATAATTTTTTACATTGTTTTTTTATTAATTAGAGAAAAGAAAATAATTAAGCAGGTGAGAAACAAGCCGCATTTCATGTGTGTTAACGAGTCAATATAGTAGAACCCACCCTATATTTCATCTACCGATTGTGGACGAGACGGCATATAATTAGTGGTGAAAGGTTAGTATTTCAATTTGTTTAAAATTTGTAGTTAGAGATTACATTTGGCGTTTAATCAATGTACAGATTGCATCACCACTTTATTATTATTTTTGTTATTATAAAATTTTATTATTTTTAATCTTATTACTTCAAATATTAAAAACTATAACACATTTGTTATATAAGCCACCAGTAGACTTAACCTTCTTAGTGTTATTACCTGAAAAATATATTACCTTCTGAGAACATAAGCGTTCTATTCTTATCTACATAAGAGGATTAACAGTACAAGATATTTAAATATTGCTGCAGGGAAAGGCCGCTATACTTTCAATATTTGACTGCGTACGAATCAAATTTGGTCCTTTTGAGTAAAATTACAAAAAAACGCATAAACTTGGAATCGACCTGCATGAATTTTTTTATTCCACTTACTTTCCCGGTGAAATGCATGCATTTTGTTTTTTAATATCTTCAAAATTAAAGGATATGTGTCAAGAAATGGATATAGACATATTTGGCCCTACAATAAATTTGGAACAATTTTTGAGAAAAAAAAATGCATACATTTAATGGCCTATTGTATACCACTATAATGAGATGGGGAATGCACTTTCACATTAATATTTACGGCCACAAAATTACTCAAAACTTTTAAGATTTATGGCAAATCTCAATAAGAAATGTGTGTTGCCTATCCTCTATTCCTATCCCCCTTGTAACCTTACGTTATCAGCGTGCAGTGACTGATGAACGTTTGAGTCAAGAGTAATTTATTCATAACGAGACTAATTTTTTATACTAACAAACAAAATGGCATTATTCTATTTATTTACCCATTTCCTATGTAGGGAAATGCGTATTTTTACTTTTATTTTTAGTACTTATTTGTGTTCTTTAATGCAGATCGTGAAAGTGCATGCTTGCGTACTTCTATGCTTCTAAGCCGAACTTATTGTGTTCTAATAATTTTGATTTGGAAACTTATATGATATACGGAGTATTATAAAATATAATTACTAAATTTATTTATTATATAATGTATTTCACAAAATTGTAATGATGTCATAAGGTTATTCTATGAGAAAGCGCTGTAGAATGTGATTTTCAGGATGGTTTAATAATATTTCATCTATCATAGATCTAGTTATTAATATAAAATGTCACAATTTTTATCCCGTTTGAAAAGCTTTTGATAAAAACATGTTCCTACCTAATATCGAAATCACTTGAGCAGAAGAAAATAAATTGCTGAATTTGGTAGAATTTTTTCTAATTTACTAATTTATAATATTTTAGAAAGTAAGTTTACACAACATTTAGCATTAAGTATTATGGTTTGTCCCTAAAAAATAAATAGGAGCTATTTTTAGTATCCGGTCAAACACAAATATCGCGTTATTCATACAAAAATGTATATTATTTGGTTTTACTCGTGCATGTTTTACGTCCAATAATTAATTCTTTTTAAAAAAACTAGTAAATTATTGCATATTCTATATATATGAGGAATGCAAACAATTAAAAGGCATTAAATGTGCATTAAATAGTAGTAGATAGAATATCGATATAAAATTCGAATAAAAGAGACATAAAACAAACAATAAACATCAAATGTAACCAAATCGAAGAGGACCAAGGCAAGAATGCACAATTAATCAAAGCTATTGAAATTAATAAGATCTGAAAGGCAAGAAAAAAGGAAATTATTTCCGGATAAAAATAATACCGGAGTTGGCGCATTAAAACTTATTTGCCTGATTTAATTTCTTGTTTGTGTTTGCAAAGATTAAATCTGGTCCACTCTAACGATCGACGTGGTCAAAAAATAAATTCTTTTATGGTATGAAACCAATATATATATATATATATATATATATATATATATATATATATATATATATATATATATATATACATAGGTACAATAACAAATTTCAAGTTATAATAGCTACGATTCAGTCTGGTTTTATTTATTATCAAAATAAAAGATTCCAAATGCTAAATTGTCTTTTTTCGGTAATATTTTTGTAAATTCAGCTTACAATATACAATACAAAAACAAAAATAGTAAGAGATTCACCTATTTTAGGCTTAATCCTACACTGATATACATTTCACCAGAAATTGCAGCTGTTTACATACTAGAAAGAATTAAATAGGGATACAAAAAAATTTATATTAGATGTTATGTTTTATGTTATATTATAACCTATATATTAATTTGAAACGTGTTGTTTCTGTATCCACTAAATTGAGAGAACGGCTAGGTGTAACAATTTGGTTGAGGTGTCTTGGTCTGCAGATGTGTCATCAAAACAGAAAAATAAAAAAAGTCGAACGGTCTAGACGTGGCGGACCAGCGAAGGTGTACGCACTCGAAGCTGGATTGGCGCGAAATTTAAAGTCAAATGCGAAGGTTAAAAAAATTATGTTGCGTTAACGCAACACTGGGAACTACAGGGTGATCCAGATGGTCCGTTTACTTAAAAAAAGCTATTCTCCACTTATCTCATTTAGTGATCCCAACTATTTCCAGTGGTGTACATACGAGTACTACTGATTGGGCTGGAAATTCAAAAGTTAATGGTATATCAACAATAAATACTGCAAAATTTTAAATGACATAAATAGTCTGTATTTCTTGATTGTTGAACTACCTCTATCTTAATATTATTATTCAAATGCCAATAAGTAAATGGAATGTGTTTATTTCAATTTAATTTTAATTTTACTGATGATGGAGACAAATTATAGCCTCCGAAAGCTTATAATAGGTGCCGAAAAGATTGTCCATTAGTTTCTAAGCATAAATTTACTCTTTGTTTAATATTCTGGAAGACGGCTGCTAACTGTTGTGAGGTTATTGCATTAACGGCGTTCATTGTGGCATTCTGTAACTCCTGGACCGTATGCAAACGATTTGCATAAACAACATTTTTAAGATGACCAAAAAAAAAGTAGTTGAGCGGAGTCAAGCCCATCGATTTTTGATTATTATTCTATCATCGAAAAATTGTGATAACGTTGTACGGACCGTGTGGGCTATTGCGGAATCTTGCTGGAAATGCGCATTTTGAAGCTCGACATCGTGCAGTTGTTCAATAAAGGATCTTAGAATTGATTGTTGATGGTTTTCGGCATTTATATTTTCATTAAAAAATTGGTATTCGCCTTCTTGACATAGTAATACAAACTCCAGTTTTAACTGGATGTAATGGAGTTTCAATAAATACATGGGGATTTTCGGTTGACTAGGTTCGGCAATTTTAGGAATTTATCTAGCCGCTCAGATGAAACCATGCCTCGACACTGAAAAAAGTTATATCCAAAACATCATTGTTATTGAGATTTTCGTTAAACCAGGTACAGTACGTTCGACGATTTTCAAAATCAGTTGGCAGCAATTCTTGTAATACACACTACACCCGTACATTTTGTACGGGTGCATTTTCAGTTTTTTAAAAGCCACGAACAAGGCACCACCTTCATCTCGTTACCCAGACTGAAAATAACCCTCCAATATAAACTTACTGTGTTGATCCGAAAACATGACACTAACCTAACCTAAAAATTATTCGCATTTTATTTTTACTCTAAACAGAGGTCCGTATTTATTTACTTACCAGATAAATCAATCAAGTATGTGCAGTTTTTGTCTTGAAAAAGATAGATTTTACGTGAATTACAGGAACAATAAAAATACAAATAAAATGACAAGAACAGAAGGAAGCAAATTATAACAGTTTACACATATGTATTTACGCACGCTCATTACCCCAGCGGATGAAATTTTTGATAAACCACTTACACTTCCCAGCAATATGACTATAGCGGAGTTACAAACCCTACAATCAATCTGGACCACGCTGTAGTTCAGACGATAATGGAATACATGCAAGCTCAGATACAAATGTTATTATATAATTAACAAAAACAATAAATTATTGCTAAATTAAAATCAGTGCAATTCTGTTGATAACACAAAACTTTTATTTTGTGTTTACAGTGATAAATGTTAATATCAAATACCTAGATCATGCATTTGAAAATACATACATTATGCGAAACTTATACGTTTCAATTAAAATTTATACAGTATGAGAAAGAAGTGAATAAACCCGTTATAAACAGTAATTAGGTACAAGTATTTGTGAGCATACTAATGCAATTTTATTGCCGTATTAAAAAAATTCAAATAATTCTAATAACAACTTTTTAGGATAATTATGTAACCTCTTTCATAATAATAATAATAATAATAGTAATAATGATAATAATAATACTGTATAAGCTGCCTCGGTAGTGGAATGGTTAGAGTGTTTGCCATTCACTCAAACCGCGTGGGTTCAAACCTGGCCGAGGTGCCCGTTTTTCTAAAACGGAGAAAAACCAAAGCGCTCCTTATCAGATGGGAAGTAGGTCCTGTGGCAATCCGATGATAAACATGTTAAAGATACCTTACTAAAGGTGGAATTCCTTTAGCAGGTCAAAATTCTAGAGACGTGCGCTAATAACCATTAGTAATTGATGCCTGACATTCTGACATTTCCGTCTGTATCTAGATCTCGGCCCACAAATACAAGACGAAACAAAAAATATAGTATGTCAATCAGACTTTTAAAACGACGTGCCAGATAGAGGTTAACAGGCATCTATCATAGATGGAAACTTAAAAAAATTTACAAAGCCGCCCACATGTATAAAAATATGGATGATATGGTTTAAGCATTTTCAATCATAATTAGTTTCACACTTAATTCGCTATATAAAAAATTTTTATCAAGAAAAGGTATGTAAAGCTAAATTATCCATAAAAAACATGTCTACACACTATTAAAATAAAATTAATCATTGTTGAAGCAAGTTGAACTAACACTTCCACCTTAAAGAACTTGTTGTCACTAAATTACGCACCATAACAAAAAATTGCATAGAACAAAATTAATCTATATGATTAAAGCCTATATATTGGTATTCTTAATATAACTTTACAAATATACAGCTTATACGGAAAATACTTGATAAAAAAATTAAATAAAAGCCCAATAAACTTCCTCACCTATCTTTCCAAAATCATAAATGCAGTACTAAAGCTTATAAAACATACAAAACAGCACACAGACACAGAACAACTACACCACCACAGACACACATCACATAATCTAATCATACTACAGTCATAGTCACACTCACACACACACACTCACACACACAACACCAACACTACACACACACTCCACACTACAACTCACACATCACACACTCACACACACACCACACACTCACACACTCACACACTCACACACCACACACTCACACATCACACACACACACTCACACTCACACACTCCACACACTCACACACTCACACCACACACACACATCACACACCACACACTCACACACTCACACACTCACACACTACACACACACTACACACATCACACACTCACACACTACACACACATCACACACACTCACACACTCACACACTCACAACACTCACACACTCACACTCACCACATCACACTCACACACTCACACACTCACACACTACACACTCACACACTCACACACTCACACACTCACACACTCACACTCACACCACACATCACACTCACACATCACACACTCACACACTCACACCACACTCACACACTTACACACTCACACACACACACTCACACCCGCACACTCACACACTCACACACTCACACACTCACACACTCACACATCACACACTCACACACTCAC
Organism: Vesta saturnalis; assembly: GCA_036346205.1. Lineage (NCBI taxonomy): Eukaryota > Metazoa > Arthropoda > Insecta > Coleoptera > Lampyridae > Vesta > Vesta saturnalis. The sequence goes on along the minus strand of JARFJB010000650.1, from coordinate 798,723 downwards.
ACTCACACACTCACACACTCACACACTCACACACTCACACACTCACACACCACACTCACACACTCACACACTCACACACTCACACACTCACACACTCACACACTAACACACTCACACACTCACTCTCACACTCACACACTCACACACTCCACACCCACACACTCACACACCACACACCTCACACACTCACACTCACACTCACACTCCAACTCACACACTCACACTCACACACTCACCACTCACACACTCACACACTCACACTCCACACTCACACACATCACACCACACTCACACACCACACACACACTCACACACTCACACTCACCACTCACACCACACACACTCACACACACACACACACACACACTCACACACACTCACACACTCACACACTCACACTCCACTCACTCACTCCACACTCACACACTCACACACTCACACACTCACATCACCTCACACACTCACTCACTCACACACTCACACACTCACACACTCTTTAACACTGACACACTCACACACTCACACTCACCTCACACACTCCACACTCACACACTCTCACACTCACACACTCACACACTCACACACTCACACACTCACATACTCACACACTCACACACTCACACACTTACACACTGACACACTCACTCACACACACACCCACACACTCACACACTCACACACTCACACATTCAAACACTCACACAGTCACTCACACACACACACAGACAGAGACAGAGATACAGACGCAGACACAGATACGGACACAGACAAATATACAGACACAGACGCAGACTCAGACACAGACACTGTCACAGACACAGACAGACACAGACAAAGACACAGACACAGACACAGACACAGACACAGACACAGGCACAGACACAGACACAGACACAGGCACAGACACAGACACAGACACAGACACAGACACAGACACAGACACAGACACAGACACAGACACAGACACAGACACAGACACAGACACAGACACAGACACAGACACAGATACAGAGACAGACACAGGCACAGACACATCGCGGTCGATCCTGGCGGAACGGTATAGAATGAGCTGATAAGTCGATTTAGTGATAGTGCAAAAAAGTGGATTGCCTTCTATGCCTACATACGTATATGTGAATAAGAAAATACGATATGCGCCGAAACAATGTACGCTGGAATCAGAAAATAGTGGAATTTAATCGCGTCAATTTACATAGGTGGCAGTAGTCTTTACATCTCCACACATTATTTATTCGAATAAGTTGTACAATAGATACGAGGTAGTGCTTACAACCCGAGAAAATTATTTTAGTGATGAATATTGTATTCGTAATAAAATACTTACCTTTTTTGGGATTTTTTAATGGTGTACTTTAAATTATACAATCTAAACGTTTCGATAACACTTACAGTTATCTTCGTCAGTAGTAATGTTTAGTTAAAAATTGTTAAAGATGTAGTAAACAATTTTGTCAAATTTGAAAAAATTAAACATGTTTTAATTTTTCAAATTTGACAAAATTAAAACATGTTTTAATTTTTCAAATTTGACAAAATTAAAACATGTTTTAATTTTTCAAATTTGACAAAATTGTTTACTACATCTTTAACAATTTTTAACTAAACATTACTACTGACGAAGACAACTGTAACTGTTATCGAAACGTTTAGATTGTATAATTTAAAGTACACCATTAAAAAATCCCAAAAAAGATAAGTATTTTATTATGAGTATTAATGGTGAAAGTTTACATTTTCATAAATATTGTATTCGCTCTCACGAGAATGGACGACCTCGTTTGTTATTGGTTCTCTATCAAGTTTGAGTTTCAGAAGCCATCTATGTCTAATAAGGACTTATTAACGATCGTTGCAATATTCTACGCACAGTAAGCATTCTAACTCAATGCAAATGTTGTGCTGGTTCTCCAGTTACTGTGACAACTAATGCAAACCAAGGAAAGCAACAGATACGGAATCTCCACAAGATGGTCTCCGCAGAGCATCCTTAAAGATGAATTTGAGCGAAACGTCTACCCGAGGAAGGTCTAAGGAGCTCGGTGGTTTTCACTGTGAAATATAGATTGAGCAACGTTTTAATAATACAGACAAGCACGCAATAGATATTTACTATGTTCCAGTCTTAGCAATGGTTTATGAACAATCCTTATTTCTTTCAAATGTGTGGTTTTCGGACGAATACGACATTTATTTGAATGGATTTAGCAACCGACAGACAAATAGTTTTCTTGGTTTAGAAGGACCAGACATCTCCATAGTTGCCGTGTAACGATTTGGTGCGCCGTGTCAGATAATGGCTTATTAAATCTTTACTTCGTAGAAGACGAGTGAAGAAGATCTGTTACTCTAAACCATGTGCGATATAGAGAACAAATTTTCACACCATTTTTGATTGACCTCAGACAATTCTACCGTGACAGAAACGTCTGATTCAATACCCAATGGTTCCAACAGGATGGGGCTATTTTCCACACCACGAGAGCATTCTTCAGGAAAATTTTGGAAACCGCGTAATTTCCCGTAACACGGACTTTCCTTACCCTTCCCGTTCACCTAATCTAACAATTCTGATTTTCTAATGGGGTGTGTATTACTGGACTGGGTGAAAAAATTTTGCCATGTTTCCGAAGAATATAGCAGTCTATCTTTATAAATATGCTTGCCAATCTTTCTAAGCTGCCTGAACCGCAACATTTGTCATTTAGCTTTTCATTATTAATAAAACTTCAGTTTTCAGTGTCATTGTTTTAGTGCATATAGTACCTAAATATAAAAAAAGAATTATAATTTAAATATTACTAAACCGCCTTAAAAATGATAATTCCAGACTACCCTCCAACCGAAGCAGACTAATAATGAACAATACTATTTAGGGGAAATTTCCCGCAGTTTAGACATACGAATAGTTTTTTTAAATTTTCTATCCAAAGGGAAAGTTATTATAATCGGTTGAAAAATTCTAAATTAGACTGAGACCGGAAAATATCAGTTTTGAGATCTTCTGATTCCAAAAAAATAGAAAAAGTACTAGCGGTTTTGGCACCGCTTCGTATGCACGATTCTCGGACAGGGAACGTGCTTACACAGTAAACCACATCCTTCACACTTCATCTACTCTCCCCGCGGGACTGCCAAGTATTACTTTACGGGGCTAGATAGCATTTATACTGTGCTTCCTACGATTGATCACCTTTCTTTCTCCACTGCAAGGTTCCTGCATGTTTGTTACAAACGTAACTTTTGCTTGCTACCCGTATTATGACAGAACATGTAATCGATGAGGAGGATGATAGACAGGGTTTGGGTCCTACATTCACTGAACCGTTTGCAACCTAATATTGCGTGCTCTGTGTCTTAGTTTTCGTCTGGGTAAGTTGGGCATGCCGGAGAGTCGTTGTGTCCAAACATGTATATTTTTGTGTAAGAGGTAAACCATTAGGCTTTTTTCGTTCATACCTAACTAATCGAATCCAATGTGTATCATTCAACAGCAAGTCGTCTAACATCGAACCTGTCTTAATTGGTATACCTCAAGGTCCGGCATTGGGTCCTCTTTTATTTTTTGTCTGTCAATGATCTTCCTAACGTAATTAATTCATATAAGTGTATCCAATATGCAGATGATACGACTATTTTCTGCGAGGGCAGAAATCACAGCGAGTTAAATTACTCCATCTACCAGATGACCACACTAATTGAGGAGTGGTTAAAAATAAATAAATTAAAACACAATCCAAGTAAAATGCAAAAAACTAATTTTAGTACAACGAAAAGTATAGCAAATAGGACAGGTGTCAAGTTACTGGGTATTGTAATCGACAATGAATTAAATTGGAAAGCGTGTATAGATAAACATCGTGCCATTTTTCTTTCACTCACACATTCCTTAGTTACGGAATCATTTTTTGGGGGATATATCTTGTTCAATTAAGCAATAATGACAGTTCTGTCCATGCATATACATCAAATGGTTGTTGAAATACATAAACGATTCGCAGAGGGGTATATACTTAATAGAAACTGGCACAATTACAATACCAGCCATCATAACTTGCTGTTACCACCAGTATTAAAGTTAAGCGTATTAACCACATTTGTAATAAGCTAAGAGCATTGCCATTAACTATCGTAATTTCTGGTGGTTCCTGCAGTCTTAGAACACCATCGTATATGACGTTCCACAGGAGTAGGACGAGTGCTCAGCCCTGTATGACCCCAGCGGAAATCTTGTAGTATTTCATTCCCTCATCGCTGCCGTATCTCAACTTTCTATTTGTGAAGTAGCGTTCGACCACCTTCCTCAAATAGCGCGATGTGTTCGTCACTGTGAGCGACCTCCCTATGTGCAACCAGTTAACCGTTTTGAATGCACTCTTCACATCCAACGTTACTACTTCGCAGTACTCTTTTGTTCCCTAGCGACATTTCTGGGTTTATATGGCGGCGGCCGCAGAGTCTACCACCTTTGTTACGGCATCTACGATAGAACTACCTTCCATGAAGCCAAACTGCATATCGGAGAGAGCTATCTTCTCTTCAGCTATTGCCAACAGCCGATTGTAAAGGATTCCCTCCAAGATGTTACCCATAGTGTTTAACAAACATATTGGGCGGTACGATCCGGGTTCACCGTACAGTTAATCTCCTTGTAGTAGCAGTACTAGGTGCTGTTGTTTCCCTTGTGTGGGGAGGAAATCTTCCTAAAGACAATGTTGATTTGTAGCAATAAACATGTCTGGTCTTTTTATCAAAGCTGCTTGGAGTTCTTTGGTCGGGATGCCATAAGATCCCGGCGCCCTTCTGTTACCAATTTTCCTACAAGATTGAAGCAGTTCATCTTCGGTAATTTGAGGTACGTTCTACCGCACACGCACACGCACACGCACACATACACGCACACTCACACGCACACGCACACGCACACGCGCACGCACACGCACAAGCACACGCACACGCACACGCACATGCACACGCACACGCACACGCACACGCACACGCACACGCACACGCACACGCACACGCACACGCACACGCACACGCACACGCACACACGCACGCTTACGCACGCACACATACGTATACCCACGCATACGCACGCACACGCACGCACACGCACACGCACGCACACGCACGTACACGCACGCACACGCACACGCACGCACACGAACGCGTACGCACGCACACGCATGCACACGCACGTAAACGCACGTACACGCACGCACACGCACGCGCACGAGCATATACACACGTACACACATATCATGCCAATTTTGGCATATTGAAAAAATGTCGGTTGCATTACCTCCTATACCTACATTATGCATATGTAGGTTGCAACGTATTTAACGGAGAACTATTCTTTTCCAAATTTTGTGATATTTATTTATTTTGGGTTATTGAGAGTAAAGTAGTTCATCTTCGGTAATTCGAGGTACGTTCTACCGCACACGCACACGCACACATACACGCACACTCACACGCACACGCACACGCACACGCACACGCGCACGCGCACGCACACGCACACGCACAAGCACACGCACACGCACACGCACACGCACGAGCATACACACACGTACACACATATCATGCCAATTTTGGCATATTGAAAAAATGTCGGTTGCATTACCTCCTATACCTACATTATGCATATGTAGGTTGCAACGTACTTAACGGAGAACTATTCTTTTCCAAATTTTGTGATATTTATTTATTTTGGGTTATTGAGAGTAAAGCAGTTCATCTTCGGTAATTCGAGGTACGTTCTACCGCACACGCACACGCACACGCACACATACACGCACACTCACACGCACACGCACACGCACACGCACACGCGCACGCGCACGCACACGCGTACGCACAAGCACACGCACACGCACACGCACACGCACACGCACGAGCATACACACACGTACACACATATCATGCCAATTTTGGCATATTGAAAAAATGTCGGTTGCATTACCTCCTATACCTACATTATGCATATGTAGGTTGCAACGTATTTAACGGAGAACTATTCTTTTCCAAATTTTGTGTTATTTATTTATTTTGGGTTATTGAGAGTAATCGTAAATGTTTTTTACGAACTAGTTAAGTTAGAATTGATAATAGTTTGGACCGTATTCAACAAGTGGAATATGGCGTTTGAATATGGAATCCAGCTACACGAAGAAGACGTAGAACATATACAACGTCGATTCATAAAATACTTATCTTTTCGATGTGAATATTACGCTTGAGAGATTCCATCTCTTATCTCTAAATAGTAGGAGAAAACGAATTTGTGTATCACTTTTATACAAACGGTTACATAACGAAGTTAATATGATTGCTTGCATCTCACCATATAATTTAATAACACTTTCTATACCACGTGGAGATTCAAGGTGCTCCTTAGTATTCAAGTTGGCACTGCTGTAGAACAAACGTCCTACAAAATTCACCAATCTATAATATGTGCTATCAGTTTAATTGTATGTGTAATAACGTAGACCCTGTTATACGAATTTAAAATCTCTGTTGAGCGATATTCATTAAGCTTTGTATTCAGAGAACATCTCTTTTAATTTAAAATAATTAATTAAGCGAATTAGATTCTTTTTTTTTGTTTTTCTTTGTGTTTGTTTCATAATGGATAAGTATCATGGTCTAGTAGTTAGTTATAGTATCACAAAGGTAGATGCATACACATACAGGGTGTCCCGTAAATAAGCACCTTAAATTAGGGTAGATGGTAAAGGAGTATTTAAAATACCTAAATATAATTTTTCTCTAACCTTGTTAGTTTGTGAGATACAGGCTGATAAGTGGTGCAGAAGAAATACAAATTTTTTTGCATCCTCTCGGGGGACAAAACACGTCAACAGTGTTAATTTTGTCAAATTCTAATAATCCAGTGGCGTGGTACCAGGGGTTCGTAAACTTTTATTGTATCATATTCTTGAAACTAAGCTGTTCTAAGTGGGTATGATCACGCCATTGATTGTACATCTGGAGATGATACTGGAAACTGTAGAAGAGATAGTCGGACTTTATGAACTCATCCAAGTTCGTAATGCAGCTCTTCGACAAATGGTCTTTCCAAGTGATCGAGATAGGCGTAGTAAGTATAACTGACACAGATCTCCTACTTCATGATTTTTTTCCAGAAAACGTGGTCCCCAACAAGGCCAGCCACAGGCCAGACAGACCGACACTAGCTGACTGAGCGCGGCGACTACTCTACAGACAAACAAACAGACAGACAGGCAGGTACACACTACACGGTGTATATGCTCAAATATATCAATGATGCTGTGATGGTATACCACCATGTACCGCTGATGAACATCTGCTAGTCCTCTCGAGGAGCCTCTTCAGAGGAAACGGTTGAATGCTTCATGTGTAGAGTTCGAATAAACCAATGGCGGTCATCTTACACTACGCTACTGGAGCATATCCAATGGGCACCACTCGTCAATTACTTGCACCACGTCCACGCAGGTGTAATGATACAGAAGTGGAAAGGAGCTTTTGCACTTGTACTAAATCAAAATGTTTTATTCCGAGAGAAAATCATATATCTGAATAATAAACTGATTACATTTTTGCATACAAGAAATAAATATATTAACATATCATTATCTTTTTTTACTTTTGTTCTAAGTGTGGTATCAGACGTGTAAAAAATTACACGAACAAGCCTTGAAAAAGTGAGATAGCTATCTGAGTACGTAGGGTGCGCAATTAGCCTTCAAAATGAGTTAAGTGTTAGTGATCTACGTATTTTTTACACCTTGGAGCTGTGGTAATCTAGGTGAAGTGGGACCTTGGGGAGGTAGCGCGCAGAAATGACATATATGGCGTGACCTTAAGAATGTGGGACCTTGGAATTGTGGTGTGTTCCAAAATCCTCCTATCTTACCTACTGCGCCATCTAGCGGTATATTTTTAAAGTACATACAGGACCCTGTAATGGTTTTGGGGGGAATTTAAAGTAAGGAGCCCAACACCTAGTTTTAAGGTACGACGTATACAACAGGGTATAAGGGAGACTTAATTCTAACCAGTAGGACAACTGTAGGGTGACGCAACTTGCTCTCGGGGCTTAACCCCCTAGTCCCCTTGGCGGAAAATTTCAATTTGTGTTCCAATAAGGGCCCTAATGCTACCTTGTAAGACAGGTGTAAGGCTTCGCAACTTGCTCTCGAGACTTCGCCCCCTTCGTCGTGGCCCCCTTGGCTGGAAATTTGAGTTTGTATTCTAATACGGGGCCCAAATTTTAACTTGTAAGACACGTATAGGGTTTCGCAACTTGGTCTCGGGCATGTTTTGACCCTGAATTTCGAGCTAAAGACTTGTCTGCAATTCTTCACTGAATTTTCTACATAAAAGGTACTCTTTGTTGAAATCGCTACAGCACTCCATTTCCAAGATTTTTATCTGTTCATTGCAATGAGTCATTTTTTACATTGTAAATTTTTTTAAACAATAAATTTGTAGTAGTTGTAAATATTATCCACACTTTATCTTCCCTTAAATTAATTCACACAAGTTGAAATTGTTAAATATAGCTATAACTTTTTAATAGCAAGGTCAGACAATTTAATTTTGTTCAAAAGCATAGTTAGGTACCTATGCAATGTCTTAAAACTGCCAATGTCATCTAATGAACAATTACTTGTGAAAATATATAACGAGTATTCATATTTCCTGTTATTAAGTACATATTACTAGTAGTTAACGTGGTGCTTTAAAGTTTTGCGGACTATGCTGACAAGCATTTAGTACTAGGAGAATCTCACGGTAATTCTAAATGTGCAGTAAGGCGATATATCGAAAAATATCCTGGCCGCAATATTCCCAACCGCTGAACATTGATTGCTGTGGATCGACGTTTAAGAGAAACTAGAAGTTTTAAACCTGCAGCTAACAACCGTGGAAGAATTAGAAGAAACCGCCCCTTCTATCAGTGTTCGCAGATGCGCATTGCAAACTGAAATTTCGTAAGGGGTGGGGGTGACGTTAACATTTTAATTTGAACGACATAAATTTTATGGCAAAAATTAATATCATGGGGTTAGTTACGTATTACTACAAAAAAATCATCATGTTTGTTATAATAATCACAACAAAATGTCAAAAACTGTTGGTTTCAAGCTTGAAATACATAGTGTAAAGATCCAGATTAACTTTACTAAAATTTAAGTAATTAATTCTTTTTTTAATTGCCCTACAGTAATCAAGATAGGTAAAGTTGTTTAAAATTAAAACCCATTACAAAAGATTGCGCGATATTGCACCATAAATAATTAATTTCAATCCCCTCCGACGTAGATATTAAAAAGCATCAAATGCTCTTACGTCCCAGAACCCTCAGCCAATCACAGTCAGAGGACCCCTGCATAGAGGCCGGTCCACCCACCGCGAATCAGCTATAAAAATCTCTGCGCTACCGGAAGAAATACTACTTCCTACTGCTTTTTCCACGTACTACTCTACTTCAATCGCGACTACTATTTTTTGCTATTTTTGTTATTTCGCGACTCCGCTATCCTGACACGCTCGCGTCTCCAATAGTCAGAACCGGGATCCAGACCGCGCGCCTGCTGTAGTTAGTTTCGTTGTATACGTCGTCGACCTGCCGATTACGGCATCCGTTTATCCTGAACCATCGTGCATCTTTAGTCGCGTTACTTCGCCACCGTCACCAGCAAATCAGCATTATACAATCAAACTGCTGGTTGAGATACGCTAAGGTTAACAACAGGTGAGTTTTATTGCACCACTTTTCTTAAACATTACACCAGACACCTAGAGAAACGACGGGCTGTATAGCCGGAAGTTATCTAACCGTTCCAGTATACACTCTAGAAGTATACGCTGGGCTGTATAGCCTGAAGTTACCTTCTGCATTCATACACACACTAGAAGTATACGCCGGGCTGTGTAGCCTGAAGTTACCTTCGGTACACATACACACAAACCAGGACGTTGCTACTTCGGGCTAACGCCCAGAAGGCATCTTCCATTTACTCTAGCGGCAAGAAGGGTATTTGCTCAAATTCTACCGCTCCACCTGGAGATCCCTTTGTACACCAGTCGACGGGCTGGAGCCAGAATCTTATAAAGGGCTCTCCATTAACCAGATATTACACATACATTACACATACAATACACCGACCAGATCCTGAGGAAAATTAGCAATACAAACAAGCGACGCCTTGACCTAGAGGTACTCTCAATACCAGAAGCCGCATTCGTAGAGATCACCCGCGTGATCCTCCAGATATATAAAGACGAACCCGTGGTGCGTCTACTTGATAAATTACATTAAACGTACTCCTGCGTCTCGCAATCACATGTAAATCACTTACTTGAAACACCTGCATTCCGTCGGAAACAATTCTCAGAATTGTTCAATTTAGTACACGCAGCCCTAAAAGGTCGTGTAAACTCGCCTCCGATTAATTCGTTTATAACAATTAAAATAAGCCATCTTTTAATAATAACTAACGTAAAAGATCGTGATAAACTCCGTCTTCCCTGTATTTGTTAGTTAGAATAAGTTTCGCTCATACGAAAAGTATACGCGTTTAACAAAAACATACGTTTTTCTAATAATAAAGAATTAATACGTTTATTTCCGGGCATGTTAGATATTCATTTCATTACTGTAAATACGTTCTCCATTAATTAAGAAATCCTGAGATCAGCCTGTTTAGTTAGGGTAGATAATTAAACGCGTACGTACGATTTGCATTTAAAACATGTAAATATTAACCTGTCCTGTATAAAGCATTCCAAGTACTGAGCTCATATCTAGTCAGTCTGAAAGCCAAATCACGTATAAGAATAGTCATGCGCACCAAGGTTACTTTAAATTATTGGTTTTCTCTTTGACCTGCTTAAAGACACAAACGCGATCGTTGCCCCGGCTTATCTAATATATAGAATTTTACACAGCGCCACCTGAACAAATACCAGGCTGCCGTGTACAGGGCAGGCCTGAACGGTCGTAATAAACAAAATTAAATCGTCATTAGTAGGATTTTTGGGTCATAACACACCAGAAATAGTTTTGTTGTATTATTCAAAGTGTACAGTGTTGAGCCCGAAGATACGAACCACCCCCGTCTTGTTAAGACAAGACCCGATTTGAGCTAGACCGAGACAAATTAAATTAAACCCTTTTAATTTATTCATTGTAAAAGAAAGGGCGTTACAATAGTTGCAATGGAAACGACGACATGCGTTTCCGTTTGTTGCGTGTATGGGCCTACCTTGATCAAAAATATTATATTAGCTTTTACTGCGTTTCATTTGAATTATTGTAAAAATCATTCAAACAAATTTGATGATTTTTGTAGTAATACATACCTGACCACGGTATTAATTTAAAAAAAAAATTATATCATTCCATCTGAAATGTTAATGTCACCCCCACACCTTACGGAATTGTGTGTCATAAAATAAAGCTATTATTATTATTATTATTATTATTATTATTATTATTATTATTATTATTTTGCTTATTGAGGCTTTAACTGCAAAACGGTCATACCGCCTCGTCTGCACTTTTTATTTAAGTCTATTCTTACACATCATATTCGGTTAAACACGTCTATAGTTCTCTAAAAGTTTAATATGTTCTTGGTACTATCAGTTGTCCTAAAATTCTCAGAATAAGTGTTCTTGATATTGTGGTTAGATCTTTGTCCTTGAAATTTGGTGAAAATGATGGTATTTTGGTCCTGGTTCTCCCATTAGCAAATGTTGGTGTGTCCTATTCTTACTATATGCATCTTGACCGGTACACGACATTTGGGCGCTGCTGTTTGAGCGCCGTCGTTTGGGTGCCGCAGTTTGGACGCTGCCGTTTAGGCGCCAGATTTTTTACCGCTGGTCGTTTGAGCGCCGACTGTTGTCCGCCGGACGTTTGTAAATATATTTCATGAAAACTAAATGGTTTGAAACTTTTAATAATGTTACTTTTAATATTTACATATATTCTCTTCTTGTAAAGGTCATTAGTATAAACCATTTTACTACCCGAAGTTAATAGATAACGATTATTAGAACATTATGCAGTAAATTAGAATCATTAAGCAGGTAAACTATTTCCTACTTATTTACTTAAACAGAACAGTAATGGAATATTTAAGAGGGATTTCTCACAACTTTGCAATGGATTAAGAGTGAGAGTGAAATAATGTGAAAGGGAAACTATATTGTAGTTAGTTCTATTTTTCATTGTGTGACCGTAACCTGATTTTGCTTGTTAAATAACAAAATTGTCATAAAGTTGTTTGTAAGTATTTACAATAAGATTCCAGATAAGATTTTTTTTTGTCTTTTTATTAAAAAATAATTAAAATTTCTGGCAAAAAACATATTTACGATAAATAACGGAAAAATCGTAGACTATTTTTAATATTTCAACTCGGCGCCGAAACGCCCAACGCCAAATTGGCGGCTCCCAAAAGTCCCAGCGGACAAACGTCGGCGGTCAAAAGGCGGCGCCTAAACGCCGGCGCCTGAAAGTCCTGCTTCGCTTCTTGACAGCTTCTTCTCTAGACGCGTTTGGTAATTCACATAAATCTCGAAGCTTTATTGTGGAGAGATGCGTGTTTGTTGTTGCCATATTTTAAAGCTATTTTTTTTAATACTTTTTAAAATCTTTAAGTGTCATTAGGTCTACATCTACAACAATTGTGTAAGCTGTTTGACGGGCAAAGCACCCGACCTGTTCATTTCCCCGGTATTTGTGCGTGTTTCGGTGTACAAATGATGGTTGCTCGTTTAAATGTTTCAGGGCGGATTGGCATATAGTGTTCATTGGATTTGTGGAATGCATTTGAGACAGGTTGTTTACGATACTTAGGATGCCAGTAACAATTAAACATTTTTTGTTCCATTTACCGTGATACAGTATAAAATTCCCTGCCATAAAGCGTATTCTCGGGCAAACCTTGTGGATGATGCTGGGTTCAGGCCCCAGCTATATGACAAAGTTTCTACCATGATTGCGTGACGGTTGTTCGTGACACACTTTGAAAAATAGTTGCAGGTAAGTATTGTTGCATGTATTTTTTTTATTATCCTTTGTCACTATTATTTTAGGCGTAATCCATGGTGGAAACTCTAATGACCATTCATTCATTAACGTAGGAATATGTATATTATGACTATGGATGTACTGGTAGAATCGCACATGAACCGACTGGGTGATGGTAGGTCGTAGTCTATATGTGTGCAGTTCTATCTTGAGCTTATGGTTAATAGGATGGGATGGTAACGCTTGTATTTGTTTTATATATATATATATATATATATATATATATATATATATATATATATATATACACAAACATATATAGCCGGAAGTTGATTCCTTCTGTTTTGTAGGGATGGGATTCCTGATTTGCAATATAGACTTTTAAGTGGACTGGTAGGAAAAGCACCGATACAGTACCTAATAGCAGCGTTATGCACTGTATCTTAAATGGTAAGAACCGATTTACGAGCAGACGAATAGACGATGGATCCATAGTCTAACCGTGACAATATTAATGTTTTGTAAATCTTGATCAGGCATTTATGATCTGATCCCCACTTGGTATGTGCTAGCACTTTTAGGATATTTAAGCTTCGTAAACAATTATTTTTGAGGTGCACAATATGTGGTTTCCAGGTTAAGGATATGTAAAAATAACCCCTAAAAATTGTACGTTTTCGGGATATCTAATAGGCTTATTTCCCATGTACAAGAGTGGACCATAACCTAGAGTTCTAAGTATGTTAAAATGCATACTGCATACACTGCGTTTTCTCTTCTGAAAACCGAAGACCAATTTTATTTCCATTTTTTACAATTTGCTTAATTGCAAGTTGAAGCTTTTGCGATATGTCACCGACTGTCACAAAACATAGTGATGTCGTCTGCATATAAACATTTTGTAATGGAATCTGGCACTCAGGACTATGTCATTTATTGCAATAGAAAACAGTGTCCAACTTAACGTAGATCGTTATGGTATTCCATATTCAATTTTTTTTGTCTCGGAATATTCATCGCCGATTCTTACACGGATACGCCTATTTGTTAGGAAGGACTTAATTACATTTGGTAAATTGCCTAATAAATTAAAATTAAATAGCTTGTTCATGATGGGCCTCCATGTCACATCAAAGGCACGCTTGATGTCAAAAAAGACCGCTACAAGTGTTTCTCTTTTCTGAAACGCCTCTTGAATTGCATTTTCAAGAAGAACTAGGTGATCTGTAGTTGATGGATATTTTCTATAGCCTGCTTGGTATGACCCTAAGAAGTTATATTTTTCCAAAAACCACTTCAATCTGTATTTTTTCAAAAAACTTGCCCATGCAAGATGTTAGACCAATTGGGCGGTAGCTTGCTGCTAATAATGGATTTTTGCTAGGTTTTATGATTTGACGTTAGGTTATTTAACATATTATTTGAGATTTCATCCGGTCCCGGTGCGGCTTTTTTGCTCTGTTTCATTGCAATTTTCATTTCTCCCATTGTAAAAGGCAAGTTGTAGTCTATGTTGCATATAGCATCAAAAAACATTTCAACCTCTCTTCTATTTTTTATTAACTGACACTTGAAAAATGATTAGCTAGCGTGTTTGCCATCTCAAGAGAGTTTTCCGTGACAGTACTTTGGTCTGTTTGTATTGATGAGATTGTGTTACTCTTATATTTACCATTAACAGCCTTGATTTTCCTTCAGGTACTACTTGCATCGGCGTTAGAGTTGATTGAAGAAGTGTACTGCTTTGACGTTTGCCTTCAAGTACTTTTCTTCTACTAACTACTCTAGCTTTTTTTAATTTTACATGATTTTCAACCGTAGAATCTTTTTGGTACACTCTGAATGTTATTTTTTTGTTTCTGATAGCGTCTCTGACCTCATAATTCCACCATGGAATCGGTCGTTTTATGGATTGATTTCCCGATCTTGGTAAGGTTTTTTAAATTTATATGTTCTGGTATGAACATCGTCAAGAGGATACCATCGTACGTTAGGTACTAGTTTCGTAGAAGCTAACGTCATATCTAGTACGACAACAATTCTAGACCGAGCATTGTGGTGTGTTGCTGATCCAGTATTAAGCAGAGTAATTTGGTCTGTATTTAACCATTTTTCCAAAATTCGACCATTACTATCATTTTTGGTGGAACCCCACAGAACATTGTGTACATTAAAGTCTCCAAGTAATAAGAATGGTATAGGTAGTTGTTCTGCAAGGTTTTCGAGCTCTTTAGTGTGTCAATCTATATTGGGCAGGTATAAATTGAAGATGGTTATTTTCATTGCTGCATTTATGTTTATTGCAACGGCCTGAAATTGACTACTCAAAACAATGTTTTCGATAGCATTTTTGACTAGAATCGCGAAACCACCAGATCTTCTTTGCCCTTCAGCTTAATCTTTACGAAATATTTCATACCCTCTAAGAGAATATAGTTGATCGTTATTATTATTATTATTACTATTATTATTTTTTGTTGTTGTTGTAGTGTTCGACTGCCATGGTCATATCCCCTTTTACTGCACGATTACAAAAGTATAAGTTCATATATGTACCCAATTCTATACATCAATATATATCCTGATCTCTTTCAAGTAAGCTGGTGTATTTTTTGCGTTGTTTGCCTTGCAGTTTACGGTGTAATTTGTCAGTGTGTTATGATGCAGGCGTTTAGCAGCGTATAGTGGGCAATCACTTATTATGTGGGTCATTGTAAGGGTTATATTGCAGCGGTTAAAGTACGGAAGAGTCCTATCTTTAAGTAGATGTTGACGAGTAATTTTGGTGTGCCCAATCCTCACACGGTGCATCTTCACATTCTCCTCCCTTGATCAATGTGGTAACGTAAATAGATGTTTCGCTATGGGTTTTATTTGGGAAAAGTGAGTATTTACGCTATTTCATAGTGTATTTCTCTTTTAGGTATTTTGTGGTAACAGTTGCTACCGCAAATTTGACGTAAATTGCTTACTAAATGTCGCTTGGTAGGCAGCTTGATCTGTCTGTTCACTTCCGGAGATTCCAACATGGCTGGGGACCCAGACAAATTCAATTTTTTTCCCATGGTCGGATATATTGTTTAAAGCAGATTTCCATTTAAAACATTATTACAATCCGTCACAATTAAAAACTTGTTGGCAGGTGTCATGTAACAGTATAGCATTGCTTGCCACATAGCGTATTGTTCAGCAAAGGTGATCGACGCATTTAGTGTCCAAACTCCATTGATATGCTACACCCTCGGTAACTATAGCTCTACCAACTTCATTTATAGTTTTGGATTCATCTGTATACACAACTTGGTACAGGGTATATTCACTGGAGCTATTCTCAAACTATTTTAAGTAGATATGGTGTTTTATAGTTTTCTTCGCTAAATCCCTTCTTATTTTTACTACAGGTATCATCCATGGCACATCGTCCATCATCATATCATCCAGTAGTGTTGGAAGGAGTAGGCCCGTCTGTCCCAGATCTTCTTAAAACCTTACACAAACAGGCTGGGTAATGGTAAGTCGCGATCTACACGCCTGCATGTCTACATGAAATATAATGTTATTAGAGTGCAGTGGTAGTGACAGAACTTTAATCATATAGTTCGTAGTTAACTGTGTCCTTCTAGTTTCCAAAGGTGGAACTCCCGACTCACAGTGTAAGCTGTTTACTAGACTGGTAGGGAAGGCTCCGAAGCAGTACCTTATGGCAGCGTTATGTACGGTACTAGTAGTAGTTGCAAGCAAGGCTTTACGAGCTGATGAATATACCATGCAGTGGTAATCATTTTGGGATAATACTAAAGCCTGATATATTCTTAACAGCCATTTCGTTTCTGAGCTCCACTTGGTATGCGCCAGTACTTTAACTATATTTAAGCTTTGTAAACATTAGCTTTTTAGTCGTTCTATGTGAGGCCTCCAGGTAAGGGTAACATCAAACGTAAGGGCCAAGAACATTGCGGTTTCAGTGCATCTGATAGGTTCGTCTAACAAAAACAGTAGTGGACCGTAGTGCGATTTTCGTAACCTGCAGAAATGTACGCACTGAGTTTTTTCTTTAGAGAAAGTCAAACCAATATTGTTACCGTTTTTAACTATTAGGATAATCGCGGGTTGGAGAATACGGCTTATTTGGCTAACAGCTTTGGCCGAGTAATATATGGCGATATCGTCAACGTGTATGCATTTGCCGATATCATTGGAGATATTCATGGCAATGTCATTGACTGCTATTGCAAAAAAAAAACGTATAGCTTAAGGTAGATCCTTGGGGAACTCCATTTTCAAGGATTTTTGTAGCGGATAGCTTGTCATGCGCCCCCTTAATATCAAAAAACACAGCCACCAGGTGGTTCCCTTTACGGAAAACTTCTTAAGCAGCGTGTTCCAAAAGAACTAAATTGTCTGTTGTTGGCCTATGCCTTCTAAATCCGGATTGGTGTGGTACTAGAAGATTGTATTCTTAGAGGTGCCATCGCAGTTTATTATTTACCATCCTCTCCCATATCTTTCCCATGCAGCATGTGAGACTGATTGGGCGGTAGTTGGCTGGACCCAATGGATTTTTTCCAGGTTTTAGGACAGGTATAACTATTGCCTCCTTCCACTCATCTGGGTAAATACCTTCATCCCATAGTTTATTATATAGTTGTAGCAGGCTTACTTTCATTTGTAAGATTTAGTTCCATTTCATTGGGTATCAGGTCATGTCCCTGCGCTGTTCTCTTGCTGCGTTTTAAAGCAAACCCATGTTCTTCGATGGTGAAAGGCACGTTATATTCTAGGTCCTGAATTGTGTCAAAAGGAAGTTTCCTTTCATTTTTAGATTCAGAGAAATTGAAAGGATAGTTTTCAGAGCTACTATTATTTGCAAATTGGCTGGCCAGCGTGTTTGCAAACTTAGTCAGATTTTCCGTCATTACATTTTGATGGGTTTGTATAGAATAAATTTTTGACCTTTTTATCTCCCGTTAATTGCCTTAATCTTTTTGCAGGTGTCGTTAAAGTCTGAGCTTACCGAAATGGTTGTTGTATATTGGGTCCAGGTTTTTCGTTTGCCTTCGAGCACAATGCGCCTACTAATAACTCTGGCTCTCTTGAACACAATGTGGTTTTCAACTGTTGGCTGCCTTTGATACCTTCTGAATGCTGCCTTATTATTATTGACGGCTACCTTGACCTCATGATTCCACCACGGTAGAGGTCTCTTTACCTGCTTATTTCCCGACTTTGGTATGCTGTTTCCGACAGCTCTCAATATCTTATCAGTTATTGTTTCGACGATAATGTTTGCAGATATTGCGAGGTTTTGATGGAACAGGGACCAGTTAGCGTTTACATAGATGAATCGTTTAGCTACTGCCCTATCTGCAACGGTGGTGTCGGTCTCGACATTTATCGGAAAGCGGTCGCTGTTTTGTAAGGCACGTGAATTAGAATGCTAGTGTTGGCGAAGCGAAGGTCAGGTCAGGTTCGTCAAAGGAATTTGAACGAACATTATAGAATGTTGGTGAGCAGTTGTTGAGGAAGTCAACGTTGTTCCTAGTTAGCCAGTCTTCAATGGTGCGTCCTTTAGCGTCGATTTTTGAGGGATCCCATAATTTATTACATAAGTTATTCCACAATGTACTCAATGTCTGCAATCTCCCAGTTGTATCACAGATGAGTACATGACTAGTTTTCGGCCACATATTGGCCCCGTTGACTGCTAGACCCTCTGAGTTTACCTTTAGACCAGCCCTTCTTTTTTTTTGGATTCTTTGCTTGTTTTAACGCTGCCTCATCAATTTATGCAAGGCTAGAGCTCATTGATGGGGATCGTGTTAGTTCCGTCTTCCTTTTTTCCCCTCGAGATTCGTCATCCATATCTAGACAGGTTGGATTGTTCGAAGTTGTAAACTTTGGACAGCCGCCAGGTGTTATCTGTTTAGGAAGAATTCGTGTATCTTTGTAGTGGTAGGGTTTAACAGATTATCACTTGAAGAGTAGGATGTCTCATCAGTCATCTTTTTATTATTTCTTCAATCAACTTGCCTAAGCAGCTTGTTAAGGATATTTGACGGTAGCTTCTTGGACTTAGAGGGTCTTTATTTTGTTTTGGGATGGAAGTTTTCCATAGTTGGGGGTAGTATCCTTCATTCCATGTTTTACTAAAAAGAAATAATAAATATCGGAGGCTCGTAAGAGGTAAGGTTTTGGTCATCGCATTAGGTATATTATCGATTACATTCTCGTGAATTTTTAAGTAGTTCAACTTCGGACATTAACCATTCCAATGTAATTTCGTTGTTATAAGTTCTTCTATAATGATCAGTGACTCAGAGTTTTTTCTTTTTGTTTCTTGCCAATTCCGAGGTTTCGTTTAAGATTCCCTGAGTTGCTTACTGCTTTAAAATGATTCGCGAAGGATTCCGCAACTTCCTGAGGGTCCGATATGACGTCTTCTTGTTTTAACTTTGGAAGCTGTATTTCCTTGTGTTTTTCGGCAATGTTACGTATTTTGGTCCAAACTTCAGTTGGTGGTGTATTTGATTGAATCGTATTTACGAAAAGTTTCCAAGATCGTATGTCGGCTTTTTTAATTCCTGTGCCAGAGACATGTCTAAGCTTTTTAAACTTGACCATATTTTGTAATGTGGGACTTCATTTAAACGTTTTGAGGGCTTTCTTTTGTTCTTCAATTGCCTTTTTATGTCAGGGTTCCACCATGGAACCGCTTTTCTTTTCTTATGATACTTTCTTTTAGGAATTGTACCTAAAGCAGCATTTGTCACAGAGTTATTAAACTCTGTGACGATGGCATCTATATCCCGATTTCGATTTATTGTAGCAAATCTTTCTTTATATTTTTCACAATTTACATTTTCTGTAACTGTGGGAAGCGTTTTCTTTTTTAAGGATTCGATTAAAATCGGGAAGTCACTTCCGTGTAAATCTTCGATTCGATTCCACACGTAGTTTAGGCCTATACGGGGAGAAGAGATATAAAGGCCGATTACCGTTAGTTCATTGGATTTTGAGTTGAAGTAGGGTCATCTACCGTCATTAGGCATCATTAGTTTTGAGCTGTCTAATAAAGTTTCGACGTTCTTTCCTTTCAAATCTCGTTTAGTTGATCCCCATAAAGGACTGTGTAAACTAAAATCTCCAAGCAGTATGAGCGGAGCTGGAAGTCAAATAATAATAGTAATGATAATAATAATCGTTATTATTATTAAAAGGTACTTGAAGAAATTGATCAGATACACAGTATGTAATGCGATAATACAAGAAATTTCCAGTTTCTTGTGCCGAGTAAGCGAATATCTAGTGGTTTACGTTGTCACATTGCAAGCCTCTTTGCTTACAATAATTTAAATTGATTTTCCTCCAACTAGCCCAATCGTGTCTATTTTAACAAGACGGGGGTGGTTCATAAATACGAGGTATTTGGGCTCAACACTGTTCACCTTGAATAATTTATTAGAGTAAAATGGTTTAAACGTATATTCTCCTATTTAATTACAATGTTAAATAAGTCATTCCTAAAATTAATTACAATAGATAGGTGAAGCCAATAAACTAAGAAAACAAAACAATGATAACATTTGATAGTACTGTGTACTCCAGAAGCTATAGGCGCCGTTCTGGAATGTTACCGGTATTACATAACGTAGAATAAGTCAACGTCCGCGCTGGAGTTTGCGAGGTCAGTTCCTCAGAAAAATCGATAAGTTAAAGTAACATTGATGCGCATGACTATTCTCATATATGGTTTTGCTTTCAGACTGAGTACATGTGCATAACTGGGAATTCTTTACAAAGGGCTGGTTTATACGTTTCTGAATGCAAATTTTTCGTGCGCGATTGAGTATTTATTTAAGAACGTATTATATAAAGTTTATTTTAGTCCGCCGAAAAGACACGTTGATTTTTATTATAAGAAAGCGTTTATTAAACACGTACAGATTTCCTATGAACGAAATTTGTTCTAATTATTAAATACAAGGAATACTGAATTTATTACGGGCTTATTTACTTTTCATTATTAGTAAAAGTCGTTCTTCTACGCGAGGTAAATCGTATATCATTTACACTATTTTGCACGTTATTATAAACGATGTTTATTTCGCATATAATTTAAATACCAAAAGACATGTTTAATTGTTAAAAACGAATTAAACAGACGTAGTTGGTTTACGCGATGTTTTAGTACGGCGTAATCGAAATTAAACAATTATGCGAATTGTTTCGGCCTTGCGGGAGATCGTTAGGAACTACGCGGTGTTCAATTAGTCTGGAGCGCTTTTAACTGCAGATCATGCAATTTAATAGACACTTCTCGGTTAGGATACGGAAGTAGCTTCTGGCATTAACGTTAGAGGTTGCGAGTACCTCTGGGTTTCTTGGAATTTATTTTGTCAGGTGTGTTAGTATAATGTTGTGTGCTTGCTGTTTAAATGGATTGACGTCTAATCGAATCTGGGACTAACCCGTGATGTGCTGTTTAGACACGTCCTCCAGGGGGTGGTAGAATTAGAGTGATTACCCTTATTGCCACCGGAGTAAATGAAAGATGACTGCAGGACGTTAGATCCCGCCGTGATAACGTTCTTGTTGGTGTATATGTTTGTAGAAGGTGACTTCAGGCTTTACAGCGTGTCAACTTCTAAGGTGTGTACTAGAAATGTGAGATAATTCCGGGCTCTACAGCCCGTCGTTTATCTGGGTGCCTGGTGTAATGTTTGTATACTGAACTCACGTACTCTCAACCTCCGAATACGTCGGCCAGGTGATCGGTTAGCTGGAGCGGATTCACAGGTGGCGACGAGTATCGCTACGGTTCAGAGCGAACGTAAGTGACAATCGACAATTCGGCAGCGTACATGACAAAACTAAGAATGACAGGCGCGCGCGGTTTGGGTTTTATTTTTCTCGGTTGTCGCAATAGGCGATCAGGATTCTGATCAGACTTTTCAGGATTTATCGCAGTAAGCGATCAGGTTTCTGTTCAGGATTCCGGGTTCTCTTAAATAACGCGATTAAGAGCAACAGGCGCGCGGTCAGGATATTCTTTATTCGGTAGCGACGGCGGAACGGATCTACAAGCAAGCGGTCGGTGCAACAGCCCAATGCATAATCAGGAGGTAGACTATGGACCGGATCGCTCACGAGTAGCAAGGTTATAAAATAGGTGTAATGGTGCCAGTATAAAATAGGTGTAATAATGAAATTGAGAAATAAGAGTAAAAAGTAAAAATGTTCTCCGAACACAAAAATCGTTTAACTAAATGGAGATACTAACCATTCACCACAAATAATGCCTTCGACTCAAATCAGTAGATTAATTCGATTCGATTTGCTTAATTATCACTAAATCTGCTCGCTTACTTCCACCGAACATAAATAATAAAAAATTGTAATGTAACACTAATAAAATGATCTCGGACGCCAAGTTATTTTTTAATTATGCCGGAACAACTAAACCGAGTTTCACACTAAAACTTATCAAAATGTAAAACATTAAAAAAATAACAACTATGTTTATTAATGGTTAATGTGAGATGATTAAATAAAATATACCTTAAAACTATCCTTAAATTACAAAAAAATCATTACATAAATACCTTTGTAAAATTTTTGTAGACAAATTTTTTAATAACTTCTGGTATCTAAATGTTTACGAAACGGTCAACCAAGGTGATGTTATCCTTGCACCATTATTGGGCAATATCTTGAAATAATGTTTTACGTAGTAAACCAACCCATGAAAGGAATTTTATCTCTATAAACTTCTTCTTGAAGTTTTGAATCCAATATTTATTACATTATTTTGAAGTTTTGAATGCAAAAATTGCAATCATAAAATGAAAGCGTACGCAACAGTAAAATTAATTGTACAATCCAAAGCAGTAATATTAAATGTAAAAGTTGAAGTAACAGTAAAAAAGTGCCTGAAAAGAGCAAATGTTTTAATTTTTTGTATAATGCGTTAAAATATCTCTTACCATCAAATTAATGGCACTTTACACTAAAATTTAGGTGGAAAACCACAACAAAGCTTCTTGCTGTAATGTGCATCAGGAAGTAAGCAAAATGGATGCTTTGAAAGTAAATGATCATGACGCGTTGCACAGAAGATAAAAACAGAATAAAATTTGAAGTGGGAATATAAACCTTTACGAAAATATTCACTATGAAGATATGCAAATTACTTCATATCTATAATGCAAAATTAAAAACTTTTTCCTTATATTTATAACTAAATGAATGAAAGACCTTAAATTACGGTATATTTTAATACAACTCAAAAAAGGTTGTTACAAGGTGTCGACACTCAAGCATTCGAGCGGCACTTCTGCTCGCGGCAACGGCCCGACGCACTTTTTACATTTTTACGGTAGCGCGTCTCGTGAATTTTGGCCATTCATCTCGAATTCCCCCATATTTATTGCAGTTATTCGGTATCCAGCAATCAATTTTTGGTAGTAGAATTGTGAATATTATAAGTACACTTGGCGAAGACCGACCAGCGACCGTGCCGACAGGGCAAATCGAGTACCAAGGCCTTGAGATGCTTATTGTTATTTTGATTTGTAATAACTATACACGCCGTTGTTTAAAAATTATTGAACAGTTGGTAGATATAAAGTCCGGGTTACCGGTTTTTAGTGATAAATCACATTCTTTCTATGTTGGTTGTTGGCGAAGTCACGCTTATCTGGTTTGTCTTCTTAAGGGATTATTAAGTAGAAAGGGCTAATTAACTTATACATCTTAATTCTGAACTTATGCTATTCCCCTGTAATAATCGAAACCACTAAAAAAATGTGCCATTTGTATTGTCTCCAGACTATAAGCGTGATTTTCTTTCACTCATTGAGCATTTTTTTTATTACTCAAACGTGCAAATCTGAATTTGCAGTAGATAAACCTTCAAGGTAAGGATGTGATTAGTTACATCAATCGATCATTTAAAAAGGGAGAAAACACTACTGTACTACAGAAAAAAAATATATTGCAGTTTTAGTTTACGCCAATATTATGGCCCATCTCCATTACTGGTAAAGCTGCCTTTCAATTCGATCACTCAGTACATTTCAAACTGTAAAATAATCACTGGATGGGTTTGTATTGTGTTTCGTTTCAATTTTTTGTAAACTAAGAAAATTCTAGCCCGTTTCAAGCACATTTTTAAACATTAAAAGTGTCTTCTTAAAATAATTTTTTTACAAATGAAAGTTATAACTAATGATGATAGAGATCCTAATCAACTTATATAAAATATCTTTCTTGCTATTTTGATATATATCTATATAGATTTTCTCTAAAGTATTTATAAATATAGACCATTAATCACTTCTTCCTTTATAACAAAGTATAAGAGATAGAAACACATTTTTTGCTCAATTATGAGCTGGTAATTGTGTGAGGTCATTACCTTTAACGCTAGAAAGTTTTGGAAAATAATAAAAAAAATAGTTAAAAGGCAAGTTTTTCCAATATGACAGCTTTTCGATGCCAATAACAAAACTTTTGTCGTAATTCCAAGAGTGTATTAATAAAACTAGATTAAAGTGCATGTGTCTGTTCAATGTTTTCTTACAAGTTTAAAATTCAATTACAAAAGCGTTTAGAAAGTCATATTTAATTTTTCGTAAGAATACTTTATATTTAATGTATTTGTCTTTAAAATTGTATTTTGTTCAATGAATTTTAGAAAGCTTTATTTTTGTATAATTGAATTTTTTTTGAACGTAAATAAAAAAGGGGTTTATAGCAAAATTTACAGTGTTTGTCGAGAACGCCTAGAAGATATAATAGCTAATTTGCATTTTTTTGGACAAAAACTGGCTTAGTACGAAAAAGATTTGTATCGTTAAGGAAGCCATCAAATTATAATTTAACACAATACTTGTGTTGGTGGTGTAGGGCGGGGTTGTTAGTTTTTGCAGTGCGCGAGTTTGTGTGCACGTGGGAGCTTTTCGGAAAGCTCTATTTAAAAGCTCAGTGCTTTGAGTCGTGTATATCGTGATGTTACCTTAAATAATAGGACTCTAGCGTATTGTTGGCTGTGTTATTTTTTTATCAGTGAAGTGATTATGTGATTCTAATATATGGGTAATTTTTTAATTAAGTAATTAAAAGGTAGCTTTCTAAATTTGTTTTTTTAAGTTTATAATATCCCTAATAAAAACTTTTCAAGTATTTTTGCAGCTTTTGCATAACAAGATATACGGACATTCATTGGCTTTGGACGTTCATTCAAATTTATATCATGAAAATTAAGATAAAGTATATAAATTATCACTACTGTAAAACGTAACTCGTGTATTAGGATTAAGTAGTTATTCTTTAACAGCATCATAAATTTTTTATTGCCAAAAATCTATTATGAATTTATATATTCTTTTGCCACTTATTTATTGCTGAATAATTCTAGAATTTTATTGGGGTATTTTTCATTCAGATTGTTTAAAGTAAAATATTGTTTGATTAGCACTTTGATATACCATGAAAGTCTGGGAATACCGGAACATTCTTATTATTGCAGTGAAACTTTTTTAGCTGTAATAGACTATCCGATTTAGGGCATTTTTATGCTACACCCTCATATTTATGTATGTCATTTGATCAAAAATTAGTTGCTAACGAGAAACTGGACAGATATGTACGTTTATTTTAATTTTCAACGAAATTATGTGAAGAGAAGTAACTAATGATTACATAACTTTCGCAACATATGTAATGAGCGAAAGTAACTGTAATAACAACATAAACAACATTAACAAACAAATTAAGCACATTAAACATATCTTTGTATTAGAAAATCAAACTGGCTGCAACTTGTTTGCCGACAGTGAGCTAGCCTTCGGCTAGTCCTTAAATTACGCTCGAGATCATGCTTGGCATGGTGCCCTACACTACTTCCAGAATCCTCATTAAATTATCAAGAGGCTGAATGTAAATGCTAAACCATTCAATCTCAGTTTTTCGTGTAATCCATGTATAAGGAAATACACTGTTCAGTAAAAATGGGAATTAGCCACATCCAACGATATACACTTGAAACCACGTGGACCTCGATAACTACTCTTTTCCTAACAATAACTAATTTTGTGCACTTAAAACTCAATAAAACATTTTTACATCCAATTTTAGGTTAGATGACTAATCTTATTCGAGTCTTAAACATTATATACAAAAAAGGTAGTAATTAGAATTGATTCTCCTTATAGCCTAGTTAAAATTACAATACTAGCAATGGTATTTTTTCACCACCTACACTGCAGCAGTATTTTTCTAGAATTTTCTCAACAGTAAACATAAATTACCCAGCAATGTGTGTTGCCTACACTCATCTTCAATTTATAAATTAGTAAATATTTGAAAAATCAATCCAAAAGGTCACAATTTTCTAGCTATCATTTTTGTTGAAAATTCCTTGGTTTCTAATAAATCATTTTGCTTAATAAAAATTCATTTTTGTTCTGCACTTGGTTGTTGAAAAAGATTAAATCTTATTAAAAGTCTTCCGTTAAGGGATAATTAATAACCAGTGAAATTACTACGGTTGTTACAGTCGAATTGTTTTTGGAATCGGTATTGAAGCTTTACCCTTTGGGGAAAAAAAGAACAGATTGCACTCATTATTTAAGCTAGGTAAGACATTAATTTTTCATAATTATGTAACATACTCAAGTAAATCTTTTAGCTGCAAAATCTTGTTATATTGGATATAATAATTGACCGCCGACTACTCATAGTATTTCTATTCGTCTCATATATTAGTAAACCTAGAACAGCTAGGTAAGGCATTAAATTTTCACAATTAAACATTTTGGTAGTAAAGTTTATATAAGCAGTTACATTCCTAATAGTACGTTGAGAGTTACCACGTCCTATCGAAAGGCACCATCCTCGGTTCTGGACCTGAACTTTATGGCAATCAAGTCGAGCATTGTAACATCCCAAGCCTTTGGCTTATTTTCCTAGAGAAAAAAAAACAAGCTTAGAGAGTATTATTTTCATCAAAAAAAAAGGTACTTTAGTTTATTTTTTCTTACCTCTCGTACATTCAAAGTTGTAATCATTGTAAAGATACGGTCGTGCAACTTGGAGTTATTAATGAAATTTTACTTGGAACTGATTATTTACTTTAACAAGTATTGTAGATATGTGTATGACAGTTTTTTTTAAGTTCACATTTATTATCAGGAAACTCATTAAGGTACCGAAATTATTGCCGTGTACATGTATAGGGTGCGAAACATTTACACGACGTATGACCAAATAACACAGACTAGCTTACCCTGGCCAAAGTAACCCTTTACTTCTGTCATCCTGTACTGGTTGCAGTCAAATATCATCACCTAAACAAAGACGCAGTTCAAGTTTTTAGCAATCATTAATTATATTAGAATCAAATCTACACGATTGGGTCTAAGTTTTCATCTTTGTGATTTCCCTTATGGAAGCCAGTTATTGGACTCTATAAGAAAATTGTTGAGTCAATTAGATTAATCCGTAGCTTGTATAGTAACCTAATACCTAATTATTCGGGTCTTGATTAGAGTGTTGTTAAGTTCAGAACGATTGTTCTATAGTGTCTTGAAATTCAGGTCACCCTTTTCACTTGCCACCTTTAGTGGTGTACTTTAAGAATCGTGTCTTGCCTACTCTTGTATATATATATATATATATATATATATATATATATATATATATATATATATATATATTATATAATAAAATCAAACTTATAGCGACGTTGTGTTTATCTTGTATTTATGCGCATGGTGGAACTACTAGTTCATCTGACCTAATGAACGGTTCACTAGGTAGGTCTGTGCCCACAAATGTACATGGGGTTAACGTTGCAAAGCCGAACGCGCTCCGTTTCCTTCACCACCTAACGTTAGCCGAGCATGCGTATCATCTCCACCTGCATAGATTTATTTGTTATCGCGCCACGGTACGAAGAACGATGATACCTTCAGTGCACCTGACGGTTGCCGCAACACAATTTAGACAATTTATCCTACTTAAATTGCTACTTCGTTTAAAGGAAAGTATCTAATTAACGTAGTTATACCCCTTTGATTAATCTTTGGAATTGTATACGAAAACTTAAATGGTTTACGAACACGTCTGTCTTTCATCTCTTCTATTAATTAGGCAGTCTCTCATGAACACCCTTTCCAACGTTTGTTACTAAACCTAATATTTTAGTTCACTTCGTGACCAGATTCTTAATAGTCTATACACTTCATTGGTTTAATGTCGTTAACAATCGTATATGCATTTACACCAACATTAACTGTATTTAATAGTCTCAATATTTAGTTGTAAGGATCACTATAAAAGTTTTTTCTACTGGTGCCTGGATTTTCTGTATACACTATATTCACTTACCACAACGGTTACTGCTTGTTTGAAATATGTTTAATCAGTTTATTTAAATAAGTTTTATAAAACAATTTGGCAACTCAATACAAAATAATGTTTTTAATGTTTAATCCCCAAAATGGGATATAGTAATATTCAAACAATATTTCAATTGCACTACTAAATTTTAAAAGGTAGATTGGTGCAGATGGTTATGCATCTTCAGAAAACACGCTCGTCCGATCATCTAACCACTTTTCCCAAAAGTTGGCTGACAATCTCTGCAAAAACCGACCATCTCAGCTTTTTTATAGATAATTACAACCATCTCGCAATCAAAATAAAGATTTTGGAGAGGTTTAACTGTCACATGATTTTGCTGAGAAGAAAATACGAAACGACACCAATGCAACCAAAATGTTCTTCACGTACACGTTCAAAAGAATGTAATAACTTTTTGAAATGCCCAAATTCGATGGTCATATCTACTCAATAAAATATTCAAAACTAAACTCAATCCTTCATGATAGTCTGGCGAATGGGCGATTTACATTGTAATGCTGTTTGCCCTTGAGTCATACCTGAAATGTTTTATTATGAAATCCTAACTTATTTATACGAATAAAACACACATTTACCCGTTCGTAACTACTTTAAATTTGCATTTCTAAAAAATTCTGGAAATACCGGAATATTGCTATTGTGGTGAACGATATTGTAGTGAAACTTTTTTGAGCTGTAATGGAATTTCTGGTTCATCCCATTTTAATGCTAGACTATAAATGTGTACTCTAGCAAAGTACAGGTCGTAGGTGCGAATCCTACTCGAGGTAAACTTTTTATTTATGTATTTAATAAAATTAATAATAATTTTTAATCATAAATGTGTACGTTTACTTTAATTTTCAATGAGGATATTGCAGAAAGAAGTGGGTAATGATTATAGAACTTTCGTAACATAAGTAATGAGGGAAAGTAAATATAATAACAATGTACACAACGTAAATAAACAAATTAAAGCACATTAAGGGTATCATTGTATTAGAAAATCAAACTGGCTGCAACTTGTTTACTGACAGTTCGCTACTCGAGCGGTATGACTCGCGTCACTATTCCACCATCTTCATTCTCAAAATCTAAATTATCAAGCGGCTGATTGTAAGTCTTAAACCGTTCAATGAATCCTTTTCATTCAATCCATTTATAAGGAAATACACTGTTCAGTGAAAAATCGAAATTAGCAAAATCTAGCCATTTCCACTTGAAGCCACGTGGATTTTGATAATCTACCGTTTATTTTAATATCGAAAGGAATCGTGCCACAGTCCTGCAAAAGCGTCTGCAAAAAAATTAAACCATTACTCCATTATTATTATTGAAACCAGTGAGTTTGGATTTGTTTCACCCAATCTGGCAAAACAGCTCAGTTCCAAAGCGCGCTACCTCCTCTAAATTTATTGTCCTAAGTCAAAAGCACGCTTAACACACATTATTCCCTCGGTATCATAACAAATTATGGTTAATATAGACTAAAACATTTGTTATTAGCATCTCAAATTTAACAAAATTATTAACAATAAAACGGTAGCGGAGGTACCAATAATTTTCGCAAATTTTAAAAAATGTACATCTAAAACGTGCTTAGTTGTAAGGACTACTTTAAAAGTTTTTTTACTAACACGCGTATTTTCTTTATACACAATGTTCACTTAACACAATGGTTACTGTTTATTTCAAATCTGTTTAAACACGTTATTTAGATTTTTGGATAAGTTTTATAACCCAATCTACCACTCAGTACATAATAAACATTTGTAATGTTCTACCTCCTAAATGACATATGGCAGTGAACAAACAGTGTTTTAACTGCATTACTTAATGTTAAAAAGTAAATTGGTACAGGGTGCTTTCTCTATCCAATGGTTGGCTGACCATCAATCATTCTTGAGGAGTTTAAATAGCACGTGGCTGCCGAGAAGAAAATGTAGAACGGCACCAACGCAACCGCAAGCTTCTTTATCTACGTCATCTTGAAATCTTTAGGAAAACGTAGTAACCTTCTGAAATGTTCAAGTTCGATGTTCAAATTACCCAATCCTCTGCTATCAAAGCTTATTATTGATGTTCGATTGTAAAATTAAAGGTTCTTAGGGTTGTATTTAAAATCTGGCTTGGTTTAGTATTAAAAGGAGAATAGCAGAATGTGTCGTTCACATCTTTAAGTTGACAATTTTCCAACGGATATATTGGCCATACGGAATATCTTATTAAAGTTAAGCTTTGTTATTCGCTGGTTAATTAGTGTGTTAGGACCTTCGACTCAAGCCGTAGGGATGTAGCCTAAGGTAGCGTACAGCTAAGCTGGATACTGCTCTTGTATTGGTTGCCAGAGCGACGTCGTATGTGGAACTCTTTTAGAAGTAGGTGTACGAAGTTTCCACACTTGGGATTGCCGCTCCTGTCTAGGACAACCGACATAGAAAACTTTTATACTACTGTAAAAGAAATGTTGTGGTCAAAAAATAATATCGTTTGAGAACTAGTTTAAGTACTGTACTAAAATTTAGAAACATTACCTTTAGTGTCATCATAAAGGACAATTTTGGAGCATCTGGTATCGTGCTTAGAATAGGTGAAGTACCATTTATCTTATATGTTAGAAGTATAATTTTAACTAACACAACAGGTATGTATAAATAAAAGTAAGATTTGATTTGAAGTTTAATTTACACAACCTGGATTACGTTATTGCAGTCTAACGAAAATTTATGTAAGAATCCTGAACTCTTTATTTCTTTATGATTTGTGTTTTTTTTTTGTTACTTTCCCGATTGTTAGGGAGAATAATGTATATTTTTAAGTGACTGTAGATATTTCAAGGTGAAATTCGATTTTTAATTAAGGTCAATCAGAATTTTAAGGCAGCTAACATTTCTTTCGTTGTTTCAATAATTTTAGTTTTGCAATCAGTAAATTTAAGTGGTATCGGAAATACATTTGTATGGCTTATTGCAATGTTTCGGTAGTTAGAAAAATAAGACAGGCTAACTTAGGAATTGACTGACATGTTTTTATTAGGAAGCGTGGTGTATTTCCGTTTTGTTGCGGTTGTCATTAATTTTATTTTGTAGTAGCATTTAGTATTAAATCTATTCCTTTGTTTTATAAAAAGTTTCATGCAATCTAAAGTCGTTTACCTAAAGCAGACAAGTAAAGTATTCACTTGAGTCTAATGAACAGCTTTAAGCTTTCTTAATACATCCGATACATGCGATTTTTAATTCCCAAGGATTTTTAACATCTTTACCTTACGTAAATCCTAACCTTAATTTTAACATATAGAGCATAAAACTTTAACATGCTCTTTGTACGATGCCAAAATTGATTAATAATCGCTATAAACGGTAATGCGTTACTGAATTTAATTTTAAATGTTTGTCATATTGAAGACTGACTTGTGGTTGCCCACAAACAAGAAAGTTGACGATCAAGAATAACCGTCATAGTTTCACATAGAAATACAATCCTACATTATACAAAATAAACATAAAACGAAATAAAAAAAAAACAAAGAATGCGAAATTACCCTACTTTCGGTATCTAATGACGGCCATATTAAAGTCCTTCAAATTTAAAATAAACACACTAAAATGTTACTTTACATTTTTTGCAAAACACTGAGCTTAAAAATAGGTAAACAAATTTCGCAATCATCAATACACAAAAAGCAATGTGGCAGGGTAGGTACGTCAAATTCTGATTTGCCAGACAAATACAAATAAAGCAGAGAAAAATCACTCATTAATACCTTAGAAATATAAACTATTGCAAAATCAACATCTTAGCTTTAATAAATCAACAAAATTTTACCTTCAACGTTAGTTGACACCTTTATCGACGCACACACCCTTAATTACATACAACCCTTAATTGGTATTTTCGTTTTAATTAAATTAGTAAAAAAAACGCGATACAAAAGATGAGATTACATATTTCTTGAATTTATCTTAAGATAACGATGCTGGCATAAATTTACTTTATAGAGCCATTAACTCATAATAATAATTTGTCATAATAGTTTAACATAATGGACATCAGTCCCCATTTTTCGGGCAGTATTTCACAAATCAGCAACTTGGCCAAAATGGGCATTAAGTAGCTCCAGATAATAAATAAGAATAGGAACCCCCCAAAGACATAATAATAATGTTTGTCAGAAATGACCACTAAAATGACCACTGAAAGTGGCACTAAAGTTTCCACGGTAATTAAGATAATGAAATAAAAAACACTATTAAACCTTTATCATAAATTTGCTGATTAACAGATTTTGTACTAACGTTTACAAAATTTTAACGTTACAATACGGTGTAAACAATTCTATTGGGTTATTACAAGTTTTTGTTATGAACGAATAAGTTCAAATAATAATTTTTAATTCTATTGGGTGTTTCAAAAAACGTCCCGCTAATTTCTAGGGTAAACAGAATATTAAAAAATCACGTTAGTTTGGTTAATAAACATGTGTCCGAAAATGGCTCCTTAAGAAGATCCGGCCCTGTAAAAGTGGCCCCAAAATCCTTTTTTTATTATCTCTGAAACTGTTTAAGATACATAAATGAAATTTAGATTGCAAATTCCTTTTATTAGGTCATAAAGTATAGCGTTGACAAATTTTTAATACCCGCGATTTTTTTTTGTTTGACAGGTCCGTTTGACACATTGTTGTTGATAGTTTCGGTTTGTTTAACAAGTAATAACGTTTTTAAAAAGTTTGAAAGTGAATATGCACACTAATGGTGACTAGACCGATATGTTGTAAACATTAGGGGAACGTGATGGAAATGCGAAAGTCGCGAAAGGAAGGTATGCGGAAACATATACAAGAAGAAGTGTTCCGGATTCAAAAACATTTTTGAATTTAGTGAGGCGGTTCCGTGACACTGGAACCTTTAAACCAAAAAAAGTAAATTCTGGTAGACCACGAGTGGCAAGAATTTCCCAAACAGAAGAAAACGTTTTAAATCTAGTTGTTTCGGATCATACGATAACTGTAAGAAATGTGGCAAGGACAAGTAACGCAAGTGTTTCTAGTGTACATCGTCCATTACAACAGCAATTATTGCTACCGTTTCATTACACGCAAGTACAAGAATTATTGCCTGAAGATCATTTTTTGAGAAAAGACTTTTGCGAATTATTACAAGAAAGAATGAGATAGAACACTGATTTTTTACAAAATATCTTTTTCACTGATGAATCAACTTTTACTAGGCAACGTATGTTTAATAGTCATAACAGCCACTTTTGGGTAGGGGAAGATCCAAAGGTTAAACGTGTAACGTATTATCAACATAGTTGAATGTATGGGCTGATTCAATAGGCAGCCGCCTCGTTGCATTTTCTATGGAAATTTAAATGGTGATGTTTACTATGAATTTTTGGATAACCGTTTATTTACGCTATTAGATTTGCCTCTTGATCTACGAAGAAATGTGGTTTTTATGCATGATGGTGGTCTACCTCATTTCCGTAGGCAAGCTAGAAGATGGCTCAACGAACATTTTCCAAATCTTTGGATTGGTCGAGGCGCTGATGCTCATATACAGTGCCCATCAAGGTCCTCTGGCCTAAATCCCTTAGATTTTGATGTGTGGAGTTTAGTTATAGAAGAAGTATATTCAAGCGAAATAAATTTCATTGAAGAACTTCAAGCGAGAGTTAAAAATAATGTAAGAATGTTAATTCAAGAACCACGCCACTCCAAAGGATTATGTTTTCACTAGAAAAACGTTTACGATTATTTAATCGTGAAAATGGTGGGCATTTCGAATATTTAACGTACCTACTTATTCAATTTTTTTTCCGTTTGTGTTACCTCATAATTATTTCTGAAACAATCATTATTCTCTGAGGTAGTTCGTTGTCGCCCATGAAAATTATTAAATGTTTCACCTTAAAATAATTGATTAATTCGGTCAGCATTACTTGCTAAAACCTCAAATAACTCCAAAACCAGTAATTTTTTTTATTTTGAACAAGAGTATCTTTTTTGTGGCAAATTGTTTAAAAAACACTATTTTTGCCCAAAAAATTAAGAATATTCCCATAAAAAAAGTTTGGGAGCAAAATATGCGGCACCCTCCCTTAAGTGACGCTCTTATACAATATGCAAAAAATTTGTGAACACAATCTTTCATGACCTAATCAAAGGTATTTGTTGTCTAAATTTCACTTAGGTATCGTGAACCGGTTTAGAGAAAAAAAGGATTTCTGGGGCATTTTTACAGGGCCGTATGTTCTTCAGGAGGCATTTTCAGACACATGTTTATTAATCAAACTAACGTTATTTTTTAATATTCTATTTACACCAGAAATTAGCGGAACGTTTTTTGAAACACCCTGTATATTCTAGTTAATTTCAACTAATGAAGTTTGTTTTCCACAATTCGGTCTTAATAAAATAGACACTTAATAATCACGATTTAGATTGATAGCTGTAACTAGATTACACCTTTGTATGCACACGTCACACACACGCGACAAAATGTAACTTTTCTGCCCAACTGAGGCAAATGACTACATAAATTGTTTACGCAAATGTGTTTCTGTATTATAAATGGTTTATAGTGTGGAAATACGCCGATCAACTTCGGCCACAAAGTCAAACAACTTCAAAAAGCTTGAAACGTAACTATTATAGTCCAAAACGTATGGAGAATTTATATATTCCTTTGCCACTTATTTATATCTGAATAATTATAGGACTTTATTAGGGTATTATTGAACAGTAGAAAGCTTGGGAACACGGGAATATTCTCATAATTGTCAACGATATTGCTTTGAAACTTTTTCAGTTATCTATATTCATCTTAATACAAACGTATATTGAAAGAAATAGCTAATGATGTTACATAACTTTCCTAACATAAGTAATGAGAGAAAGTAACTATAAAACAAATTAAAGCATATTAAGCGTATCGTTGTATTAGAAAATCAAGTTGTCTGCAGCTTGTTTACTGACGCTCGAGATAATGTTTGGTATGATGCCAACCACTATTTTCACAGTCTTTATTGACAAATAATCTGAATTAACCAGTGGCTGAGTGTAAAAATTAAATCGTTCAGTGCTTCCTTTTCGTTCAATCCATTATGACGCAATACACTGTTCAGCAAGTGATTATTAGTGAAAAATTGGAATTAGCCACATGAAACCACGTGAATTTAGATAATTACACTTTTTTAACAATATCGAAAAACCACTTATGAGAACGCCTTGCAAAAAAATTACTCTATTGTTTTTGGAACCAGTGGAAACATTAACTTCTCTAAATTTTGTGTAGTTCGGTTTGTCGCACCCAATTATTTGTGTTCACTTTTCTATTCAAAAAGAATGTATAACGTTTCTGACAAAACGGCTCAGTCCAATACAGAAAAATGTCCGAAGGGCGCCACTTGCTCTAAATTTATTGTCATAAGTCAGAAGCAGGGCGTTCAACTCTTATTGCTCCCTCGGTATCATAACAAATTATGCTCAAAATAGACTAAAAGATTTTTTGTTAGGATCTCAAATATAACAAGGTTAGTAACAATAAACGGTAGCGGAAATAGTAATAACCTTCATAAATTTCTATAAATAATGTGCGCTCAAAACTCAATAAAACGTGTTTACGTCAAATTCCAAGCTATAAGAAGGAGTCTCTACTAACCTTTTTCTAGCCTTAAGCATCACACATAATAAAATGCAGTAATTAGAATTGATTGTTTTTATAGCTAGTTAAAATTACAATAATAGCAGCGGTGACAAGTGATAGCTGGTAGTGGCAGGATGTTTCTACGTTGGAAATTTTGGATCAGAAAGATTTCCCATAGAATTTGACATAACAGATTATTAAATTAAAGCTTTCTTATTAGCGTATTAATTATTATTCTAAGCAAATTAGTGGAGACGGTTAGCTAATTCTTGCGTCCTTATTGGTTTAATATCCAGAACTCAAACCATAAAAATGTAGCCAAGAGTAGCGTGAAGCTTCGACGGATCAGGCTTTCGCGTTGCTTACAAAAGCGACGTTGTATTAAATTGAGGGCTAGAAGGCTAGTGCTTCGTATAATTGTTTTTATTGTCTACGGAATAGACTACTATTATTATTGTGGTGGAACTCTTTTAGAAGTAGGTGTACGGAGTTTCCACAATTTGGCATTACCGCTGTGTTTAGGACAAGCGATGTAGTAAAGCCGAACTATGCACGTCGCGACCCGTATGTAACTTTAATTACAGTTTATATCAAAGAACCAACGAAAGCTCCTTAATTAAACAAATTACTCCGTTGTTACTAAAACCAGTCGAAACATTTCATTTCCCTGGATTTTGTATGTTTAGGTTTGTTTAACCCGATGAAATGTTAAGGTTTCTATTCATTCAAGAAGAATGTACAATGTTTCTGGAGTTGTGCTTCAAATATTCCTTCAGAGAACTCCAACCTTCAATGATGACCGTAATGAGTAGTTTATGGCTTTATCATATTATTTTTACCAAAACACTTTGAATATAACTCTGCCTAATTTAGGAAAATATGCGAAGGGCGCCACCACCTCTAAAATTATTTAAAATTTAAAAGCAGCATGTTGAAGAAATATTTTCAAAACCGGTGATATATATATATATATATATATATATATATATATATATATATATATATATAATGAATCGCGTTGTTGTAGCTACGGAAAAAATGTAAGACGAGTTAGTTCAGCTTTTCAACAATATTTAATAATTTGTTTTAATTCCCCGAAACTACACGCTCAATCTCTAAATATAATCATATCCTAAGCATAAAAAATATCTCTCTCGTTCTCACGCGTTTGTAAGAATTTCACGAATTCTGTTGAAGTCGAACTTTGTGTAATATTAGCGTAGTTTTGTAATGAAGTTCAATTGTGTTAATAAAGAAAGTGTTTTATAAAATCCCATGGTCCTTTGTGTTCTCAAATAAAGTAGGAAGTGTAAGACAAAAATCCTACAAAGCACGTTAATCACTTATTACTCCCTCGGGATCATAACACATTATTCTCAAAATGGATTAAAAAAATTGTTATCAGAATCTCAAATTCAACAAAAATACACTAACAATTTTACCACCAGTCACTTATAAGAACTTAAGTCAAAATCGGAATAACCGGTCGATAGGCGCCATTACAGTCAAGAGTGCATAAGGGATTATATCATTAGTATGTGTTACCTTCCGTATGAGTATGAAATACAATACTCGGTCTAGTAAAATCTTACTAGAAAACATACATTTTTAAATTTTACTTTAGTTTTAGAAAATGCGATGGATCTTTCTTAAATACGCTCACTGATTTTAACTTAAATCAAAAATAACATAAATAGTCTCTAAATTAATTTAGAAAAAGTAATGTTATAAATACAGTGGCGTTCAAGCGTAATGAATGAACTATCTAATTTGTTTTGTTGCACAAAGGTCTCTCCCTTCTGTCCAAAAACCACTTATTATTAACATATTATTTGTGTTTTAAAGCATATTCAATACTTAAAATTGTAAAACCTTAAACCATCATTATCGTGATGATAAATAAATAGTGGGCCCTTTTTCTATCAATATCTAAAGAACACATACACCTACGAAAGTGTTTTACAAAAAAAGTAGACCAATTACTCCATTGGTACTAAAACCAGCCAAAACAATTAATTCGAAAGGATTGTGTGTTTAGGGGTGTTTAACTCAATGATAGTAGTATTAATATTTCTGTTCACAGCTTCATTAAAAACAATGTATAACTTTTCTGGAAAAATTGGGATTTGCGCAGCTAATGTTCCTTTAGACAATTCCAATCTTCAGTGCTCAGGGTATTTGATAGCTAAGAGTTAGAAGGATTAGTAGGAGATTGCGTTATCGTATAAATTTTCAACACCAAAACACTTTAGAAATAGATCAGTCCAAAGTAGGAAAATGAGCGAGGGGCGCCGCCACCTTTAGATTTATTGTTTAGTCAAAAGCAGCACATTAAAAATTACTTCCTGCGTGTCATAACAAGCTATTATCAAAATAGACTAAAAGGCTTGTTATGAGAGTCTGAAATTTAGCAAAAATAGTAATACTAACAATTTGACACCAGTTATTTACAATAAGTTAGCTAAAAATCGGAATAACATGTTGATAGGCGCCGCTACAGTCAAGAATGTATACTGGCTTATGGACATAAGCACATATTACCTTTAGTATCACTGTGGAATACAACAATCGATCTAATAAAATCTTACTTGCAAACATTCTCCTTCAATTCTCCTTTAGATTTAGAAAATACGATAAAACTTTCGTAAGTACGCTCACCGTTTTCCATTTGAACTAATAATAATGTAAATAGTCATTAGATTAATTAGAAAAGTAATGTTATAAATACATTAAAGTGTAAAGAATGTACTATTACTTAGTTTTTCTGCATAAAAATCCATCCCAACTGTTATAAAAACCCATTCACTTATTATTAACGTTACTAATCTGCATTTTTAAGCATAATCGTCATTACCGTGACGGTAATTAAATAGTTGGTGTGCAAGATCACTATATCTTGAAAGTCTTTAAATTAAGTATAATTTTAACTGTAATGCATTTTTCCTTGATTACTACTTTAAATAAGTATTCTAGAGAGCACACTTTTGCTAACTCTCAATAATTTGAGAATGAGTTCGTATTGATAAACCTTATAAGTGAACAATACATAATGGTCCAACGTAGAAAAATAATCGAAGGGCGCCACCTTGTCCTCACTAAAATGATCAATAATAGGTTTCATAACTTTTATAAATAATTTTGTGTGCTAACAACTGAATAAAACATGTTTAAGTCAAATTCCAGGTTATTCGAAGGAGTCCTTACTAACCTTATTTTAGCCTAGTTAAAAATCGCAATACTAGACATGGTTATTTTTTAAGGAAAATCAACTTTTCACTACACAGTAATGCACAAAGCTGCTCTTATTTTGTTTGCTACTTCTTTAAACAAGGTAGCCTAACAGCGTTAAATCTCTTTAATTAATGCTGGACATGAGCACAATCTGATTTCTGAACTCTGCCGGCGCGAACTTAAATGTTCCACGAACGCGTCTATCCTTCCACGCTTCTATTAATTAGTTAGTCTCTTCTGAATGCCTTCTTCTATGTTTTTAACTGAACTTAATATTTAGATCACTTTGTCATCAGATTCTTAATTGTCTACACACTTAATTGATTTGATGTCGTTAACAAACGCACATGTATTTATATCAACATTAACAGTATTTAATACAGCAATCTTTATTTTACAAAATCTAAAACCTACACTTAGTTATAAAGATCACTTTAACAGTTTCTTTTTCTAGAGCGCGCGAAATTGTTTACACAATATATAGTTAACGCAACGATTAGTGATTATTTCAGAAATCTATTTAAACATTTTGTTTTGAATAGTTTCTTAACACAATCAATACAATATGAATTACGTTTGTAAACGTTTTTAATGTTTGATCCCCAAAATGGAATATGGCAGTAAACAAATAATGGTTCAAATGCACTACTAAATTTGAAAAGCAAATTGGTACAGGACGTTTTGCGCTTTTTCAAAATCACTGCTCGCCTAACCGTTCTACCCAAAGGTTGGCTGACAATCTCAGCTCTTTTATAAACAACCATGACCATCTTGAAAACTAAATATTATCCTGATAAATCAAAATCAACCACACGTCTGGGGTTTAAATATTACATGACTTTGCCGATTTTCAATTTACGCTTTATTACAGTACTAAAGTACCATTAATTCACTCACGCTACCCGTTCATAGTAGTTTTGAATCTGTATTCCCGAAAATAAAGTGGGCAAAGGGTAGTACGCATTATAGTCTCTATAAGGGCTTTACCTCGATATTAATTTCATTCAAATTTAGTACTTTCAATTCACAATCTTTTTATGCAACATTCAAATACTCTTTTAAATAACATCAGTCGCCTTATTGAGAATTCGAGTGGCGTAACCATTACATTAGTACGTTCAAAAAAATTCATACATCAGAAACAAATCGCGCTTACTACATAACACCAAATACACCCAGTACGACAAAACATTCTCACAGTGTGCTACGTATAAGGAAATTGTTACACTTGTGAAATTAAAGTTTGATTATTATTAGTTAAGACCGAATCGTGAGAAACAACTTTTACTTGATATTTGTCGATATTAGTTGGTTTACAGGTGTTTTTGAACGGTGTAGAAAAAACTTTGTTGAAATTAATCAAATTTTTGTTATATGTTGAGTGGCGCTTGTCAGTATTTTATTTGTCATGGAACCGTTGGTGTTCAGATTTAACGTAGAACTGTGCTAGCAAAGTTTATGATACAGTTCATCGTACTGCAAGGTGTCTGATTTTAATACTAGGCGTTCGTAGGATTGTAAGTGAAAACTGGTTTGGTTGACTGGTGAACGTAGAATGGTAGGGTGTGTTCGTGCTCTTTTTAAATTGGAAATTCGGACAGTTTTTGCATAGAATTTGACGTAACAGCACATTAAAATAAAGCTTTCTTATTAGCCGGTTATATATATATATATATATATATATATATATATATGGGTGGACGATTCAAAGGTGTAAATTTTTTTTTGGAAATTCTTACACAATGGAGAATTCAAGATGGTGGAGGAAATTTTTCCCGAATTCAGTGACATTTTGGGGAATGGAATGTCAAGTACAGTAGCTGACACAAATCACAGTAAATAAAAAAAAATAAATTAAAATTGTTCAACTTTAACAAAAACTGCCCAAAAAATAGGTCGCACTTTAAATTTTAATTCGGTAAAAAAAAATTAATCGAGTTTACTTTTAATTTCAGCATGAAGTAATTAAAACTGCATAATTAGCAGAATTTTAATATTTAAGTCGAAAAAAAAAAATTAATCAAGTCGTATCGTTTGTTGAATCATTTGTTTCAAATGGTAATCATAATTTCTTCAGCTTTGCAGGTGATTGATATTGATTAATCAAAAAATTACGTTGATTTGAATTTTTCTGAAGAAAAGTAGGTAGGCGCGAAGTAATTTACATTAGCACCCATAGTATTTACTATGCCAGGGGAAAGGGTTCCTTCAGTTTAAGGTTCTTCCGTTCGGAGTTTATTTTGGTCCGTCTACGATTCAGAGATTTTTAGTTATTATGATGTGACCGGACATAATTGCCCTAGGGAAACGTTTGAACTGCATCTTGATAACTTTAGGAAGTAGACAACGGATTGCAGTTACAACCGGACGAATTTTGTTTCTGGCTAATCCTGCTGAAGTATCTCGTACAGTGGACACCTCGTGACGTTTCAAAGAAACTGACCCGACCCAAAGAAGCGACCATGAAGATCATAAAGATAAATAACGTGATACTGAAAGTACGCGAAAGGATTTGTCTTGTTAAGTCAACCCCTAACTCATTTATTAAAAAAGAACGTGAAATACCTATAGATATACGCTACTGACACATCACCGGAGTTGGAAATAGTTCAGAACGTTTGAACAACCCACTTCAAGACCAGCACGGTGCATCATGGAATTGCAGAAATTGATTGTCACTTAGAGTACCGAAAAGGCGCACTAAATTAAGTAGCAGATGATTTACCCGCCTTCATAGTGTTACTAAGTCCACCGTTAATTTATATCCTTCAGAACAAAATAAAACCGAAGAACTGCATGTGGTACCGAAATCTTCTTTGACGAAACTTGAAACAGCTGGACCAATATCCACGATATGCAGTAGATCTTTATGGAATACTTCCCAACGCTTTACCGAGGCGGAGATGGATAGCCATTCTTAATGGAAGCTATGTGTACCGACACTTGAATGCCGGGACGTACTAAGAGAACGTTTGGATGTATCTCCACCTCGATACAGCAAAAGCTATTAGCAGAATATACCGGAATTACTACTCGTTGAGTATAAAATCTTGTAAAATCTGTCAAACAGAACTTTTCGAAATTTTAGAAGAGGACGGAATCCACCATTAGCTCCCCGGATAATCCGATTGAACGTGCCACCAAAGTAATCCCAACGATGATAGTGCAATTTATTAATGAACTCATTTACTGGAAACTGCTTTCGCCACTAATACCGTAGTTAATATATCCACGGGATCTTCTCCAGCCCTTCTTAACAAAAGGTCGACCCGCCCTGAGTCATGTATAGATGCTCGCAAGACGAATATAAAACTAAAGCCGTTACCAAGAGGGAACAGGAATAGTATATGGCACGATTAAAAGAGTTAGGACAACTGGCCGAAATTTCCTTGTTGCATACTGCTCCGCCAAGGAGACAAGTCTATAAGCAAGCGCATTACATTTTAAGTGAAGCAAAAGAAACTGTGACAAAGTTAGCCCGATACACCGGACCGTACCAAATACATAAAATACGTTCGTCGAACTCTGTGACAGCTACAAAAAGCGCAGGAGAAGTACACGTAAAAGACCTGAAAACGGCTACGAACAGCGTCCGCCATATCGAAGAATAACGAAGTATACCAATAAAACACAAATGCGATACATTCCGCGCAGAAAATCATTTCAATATCACCGATATAAATTTCGTTATGCTTCAGTCAACTTAACAGTTGGAAAATGCATGATCTCAAGACCGTAAGGTGATATACCTGTCCCGATACTCGTTCCGCATCAGCCCGTACAGAGGTCCACTGCGACCAGCAACTCCAACTCTTCGAACGCCCTCGTCGCCCCAAACCTTCAAAGACAACCTCTAATTGGCGAATGTCTCCAACTAATCTTAATAGAGCTGGTTTACCAAAGACATAACAAACGCCGTCATCACTAAAAATGATAGCAGAAGCTCTTGATTAATTGGGACCAGTACCACTGACTACTCCAATGAGACGATGAGCAGCCTCCCAAGTCACTAATCGCCCCGTCATAATGCCGCAATTAATATCTCGGGATATAAGCAGACGTTGCCGGTAAACCGCAGAAGGATTTGCAAACTCCGTCCATTTTGGTAGAGAATAAAGGTGAAGAGATCGAGAACGAGAGAGAGACGACTTACACTGGTAAATACACCGTCCGCCCGCCTACTTACCGAGAATGATATGTAAAGTATTGAAATCTTTTATGTATAAAACTTAAACTTATCCATTAAGAATTAATATTTCTTTAATTAATTAATCTCATTATATTTAGAATTTACATCAGTTCTACATACATAAAGACAAAGTTTACATCGATTGGGGCTTGTATCTCGATAGCTCAGTTTGTTAGAATACTACTCTAGTAAAGTCGATGGCGTAGGTAAACTTTATATTTCTGTATTCAGTAATAGTATATTGTGCAACGATTGAGAAAGTTGGTTATTTCCATAAGAATGAAATTTGCGACATGAGCAGAGGGCGAGTGAGCAGTTCATTCTAATGGAAATGACCATTTCTCTAGAGTTGAACAATATACTTTTTTATCATATTAAAGAATTAAGTCATAAATAGAATGTTTATTATTATATCTCCTATAATTGTTAACATAAACATTAACTGTGCCATAATTAATTATAGTAAAGGGACGATTTTACATCAATCTGCGTGTCAATGGTTAAGTTTTTA
Organism: Vesta saturnalis; assembly: GCA_036346205.1. Lineage (NCBI taxonomy): Eukaryota > Metazoa > Arthropoda > Insecta > Coleoptera > Lampyridae > Vesta > Vesta saturnalis. Next base: position 754,672 of record JARFJB010000650.1, on the reverse strand, counting down.
TTGTTGGTTTTCCATTGTACTCCGGGAAGTGCTGCTAGAAGAAACTTGAACGGCGTTAATAATTTTGTTTGCCGAATCCATCTTGTTATTCATGGAACTGTCTGTGTAACCTTCGCCTACTGATGTGGACTTCCACCCACCACATCTTTCCAAAGCAGTAATATTGGCACTTGCATCTACTAGTATTGTAGCCGATCACCTTTGAAAACTGTGACCAGTATACTTTTCTGCTTCCGGTAGTTTTAGGTAGCTGGCTATATCTTGCCCCATTTTAGATATCTTGTGAATACCTGTATTTTGATTAGTGCACTTGCCTTTTTGATAGTTTATAAAAGAATTATTTGGTGAACGTAAATTTTTATATTTTTGAACATCATAAAATTTTCCAGTTATGGCGAATTTCGGTGTAGTTTTCATTTTTGTTATAGGAATAGTCACCAACATAGTTTTGTTCTCGTCAGTAGTGTCATTTATTTTCATAACATGTATTTCATTAGTTCTGCAAGCTCCCATAATACCTATATTTCACAACAATAAGAACAAAAAATTTGGACATTTCTATTTAAAACGTCACTTTTGACTTTTCGTTTATTTAGTAGAAATTAAATAATTTCAATTGTGGTAAATTTAATACAATCGTGCAAAAAACAGTATGAGCATCACGAACATTAAGGGTTGTACCGGTCTCTGGCCAAATTGTAGGCTTTTCTATCGCTCAGCCTCCAAACATGGCTGTCGATCGGTAAACGTCCCTTACTGTTCTTGATACTCACTATACTATTTTTTAATTGTACAGGGCAGAAATAATCAATAATTGACTTTTATTCCCTCGATGATAAATAGAAACCGTCGAAACCTTTTTCTAACGGAGCTTCCCACTGTCAACGGACCACCCATGTGAAATTCAATTGACTAGGTTTACGTAACAACGGTAGCGATGTCCGTTGCCTACGAATATATTTATCTGAGATGTTATTCGAGATCGGTTGGACAGATTCCGATTCTAATACACTAATTTCTTTCGCACTCTCTACATCTTTGATTCCAAATCGAATTACTCGTCGAGGGTTAGAAGTCACATTCCTTGCGTTACCAGCTCGAAGCATCTTTTCCATTTATATGTAACGTATATTGTTCCAGGTGAATAATTTTTACCATTTTTTCCGCGTTTTTCACGATTTATATTGATTTTGCAGCATCTGTCTAAAATCATGGTTGAACGTTTCAATTCATATAAGAATAATTCTTGAATTAAAGATTCTAATGTCTCGATCAGCTTAACACTCCGGATCCAATAGTTTTTTGTGTCTTTCATGCGTGCAAGTAAGTTTAAATTAATAGCTCTATTTCTGAATTCATCATGTCATTAAAAATGTTGAATGATGAGTTTGTCTCGAATGAATTCAATATTCTTTAAGGCAATTTCATCTTCTACAAATTTCTGCTAATGTGTTTTCTTGTAACTCTTCTAGTTTGGAAGATACAGCGTGATTTAAAAAATAAGTCCACGAAATAGAAAAAATTAAAAAAAAATTAACATCTTGGAAACCATCAACAATAGACACACCCTGTATTAACAATTTTTTGTTCCTTTTGGCTAGAGGAATCAGCTGTTTTCGTTTTGGCCATCGAGTTTGGGTCACCCTGTATATATATATATATATATATATATATATATATATATATGTGTGTGTGTGTGTGTGTGTCTGTGTCTGTGTCTGTGTCTGTGTCTGTCTGTGTCTGTGTCTGTGTCTGTGTCAGCGTCTGCGTCTGCGTCTGCGTTCGCGTCTGCGTCTGCGTCTGCGTCTGCGTCTACGTCTGCGTCTGCGTCTGCGTCTGCGTCTGCGTCTGCGTCTGCGTCTGCGTCTGCGTCTGCGTCTGCGTCTGCGTCTGCGTCTGCGTCTGCGTCTGCGTCTGCGTCTGCGTCTGCGTCTGCGTCTGCGTCTGCGTCTGCGTCTGCGTCTGCGTCTGCGTCTGCGTCTGCGTCTGCGTCTGCGTCTAAGTCTGCGTCTGCGTCTGGGTTCCCGTCCACTTCCGCGTCCGCGTCCGCGTCCGCGTCCGCGTACGCGTACGCGTCTGCGTCTGCGTCTGCGTCTGCGTCTGCGTCTGCGTCTGCGTCTGCGTCTGCGTCTGCGTCTGCGTCTGCGTCTGCGTCTGCGTCTGAGTCTGCGTCTGCGTCTGCGTCTGCGTCTGCGTCAACATCTGCGTCTGCGTCTGCGTCTGCGTTTGGGTACCGTCCGCGTCCGCGTCCGCGTCTGCGTCTGCGTCTGCGTCTGCGTTTGCGTCTGCGTCTGCGTCTGCGTGTGCGTCTGCGTGCGCGCCCGCGTCCGCGTCCGTGTCCGTGTCCGTGTCCGTGTCCGTGTCCGTGCCCGTGTCCGTGTCCGTGTCAGTGTCCGTGTCCGTGTCCGTGTCCGTGTCCGTGTCCGTGTCCCTGTCCGTGTCCGTGTCGGTGTCCGTGTACGTGTTCGTGTTTGTGTCCGTGTCCGTGTCCGCGTCCGTGTCCGAGTTCGTGTACGTGCCCGTGTCCGTGTCCGTGTCCGTGTCCGTGTCGTGTCCGTGTCCGTGTCCGTGTCCGTGTCCGTGTCCGTGTCTGTATGTCTGTGTGTCTGTGTGTCTGTGTGTCTGTGTGTCTGTGTGTCTGTGTGTCTGTGTGTCTGTGTATCTGTGTGTCTGTGTGTCTGTGTGTCTGTGTGTCTGTGTGTCTGTGTGTCTGTGTGTCTGTGTCTGTGTGTCTGTGTGTCTGTGTGTCTGTGTGTCTGTGTGTCTGTGTGTCTGTGTGTCTGTGTGTCTGTGTGTCTGTGTGTCTGTGTGTCTGTCTGTGTGTCTGTGTGCCTGTGTGTCTGTGTGTTTGTGTGTCTGTTTGTTTGTGTGTCTGTGTGTCTGTATGTCTGTGTGTCTGTGTGTCTGTGTGTCTGTGTGTCTGTGTGTCTGTGCGTCTGTGCGTCTGTGCGTCTGTGCGTCTGTGAGTCTGTGCGTCTGTGCGTCTGTGCGTCTGTGCGTCTGTGCGTATGTGTGTCTGTGTGTCTGTGCGGCGGTGCGCCTGTGCGTCATTGCGTCTGTGCGTCCGTGCGTCTGTGCGTCTGTGCGTCTGTGAGTCTGTGCGTCTGTGCGTCTGTGCGTCTGTGCGTCTGTGTGTCTGTGTGTCTGTAGGTCTGTGTGTCTGTGTGTCTGTGTGTCTGTGTGTCTGTGTGTCAGTGTGTCCGTGTGTCCGTGTGTCCGTGTGTCTGTGTGTCCGTTTGTCCGTGTATCCGTGTGTCCGTGTGTCCGTGTTTTCGTGTGTCCGTGTGTCCGTGTGCCCGTGTGTCCGTGTGTCCGTGTGTCCGTATGTACGTGTGTCCGTGTGTCCGTGTGTCCGTGTGTCCGTGTGTCCGTGTATCCGTGTGTCCGTGTGTCCGTGTGTCCGTGTGTCCGTGTGTCCGTGTGTCCGTGTGTCCGTGTGTCCGTGTGTCCGTGTGTCCGTGTGTCCGTGTGTCCGTGAGTATGTGTGTCTGTGGATGTGTGTGTGTGTGTGTCAGTGTGTCTGTGCGTCTGTGTGTCTTTGTGTCAGTGTGTCTGTGTGTCCGTGTGTCCGTGTGTCCGTGTGTCCGTGTGTCCGTGTGTCCGTGTGTCCGTGTGTCCGTGAGTATGTGTGTCTGTGTGTCTGTGTATGTGTGTGTGTGTGTGTGTGTCAGTGTGTCTGTGCGTCTGTATGTCTGTGTGCCAGTGTGTCTGTGTGTCTGTGTGTCCGTGTGTCCGTGTGTCCGTGTGTTCGTGTGTCCGTGTGTCCGTGTGTCCGTGTGCCCGTGTGTCCGTGTGTCCGTGTGTCCGTGTGTCCGTGTGCCCGTGTCCGAGCGTGCATGCGCGCGGGTGCGTGGGTGCGTGGGTGCGTGCGCTCGTGCGTGTGTGCGTGTGTGTGTGTTTCTATTTGGATTTCCACAAGTATTAATGTTTAAACAAGACATTTTTTTCTTGAAAGCTTGTGTAAATTAACGTACAAATTAATTCAACGTTGTCCTTTGTTCCCTTTGTCAAGAATTTAGTTTGACATTTACAGAAATTGAAATCTGGTAACTATTTTTAACAAGTACAGGTAACTAATTTAAATTTAATCCGGACGAGTGTCATTGACTTCGGGTGGTTGGTCAAGTACATGCTGTAGAAGGTGTAGAAGTGGTGACGCCAGGAATAGTTGCAGTATAGGTGTTTGAAATTTCTGGAGGATTTGGAGTTGGTTGAAATCTCGAATCAGTTTGTTTAATGATATTCCTCCAAATTTGTGACATTCATCTTGTTATTGAGGGCGTTCGGTCTTTTTTGAATTTCAACTGCTTCTCCAATAATTCTTTCTTATAAGGTATATAGAGGTGCAATTAAACGGATGTTGTTGGTGTTAATTTGGTGTCCTTTGTCTAAATGATGTGCAGCCAAAGACGATGATGGGTTGTGCTGTTTCATTGCTAGTTTGTGTTCATCGGTTCTCGCATATAATGTTCTATTAGTTTGTCCGATATAAGTTCTTCGACAGTTGTTGCACGGTATCTCATACACTCCTTGGTTTTCATTAGGAAATTTGTCCTTGGGGTTTCTTAAAAGTTGGGACAAAGTTGAATGTGGATTGAATACTGATCTAAAGTCGTTTTTGAGAAATGTCTTTGCTATTCTGCCTATAATTCCATTTATATAAGGTAGAATAACAGGAATCTTGCGTTCATTGTTTGACAAGTTATTATTCCTGGGTCTTCTTACTTCGTTCGTAATTTTAATCGCGTGAAAAGTTACGTTATGTCGAAACTAACTAAAATGTCATTTGGAGCCAAGGGTACATTTTTGAGTTTGTGTAGAAATGCCATCAAAATTCATCCCTTCATACTAAATACGGTGGATCGCCTGGTTGAAAATACTGTAGAATCGTCCTTGATGATAAAAACTAACCGGCAAAAACAAAAATTTGAACATCTGTCTCCTACAGTACACAGTTTCAGTGACAAAGAATTTAATAATAATATTTTGAACGTTTTGGGTGAAGGGTTTGATTTTGACATCACTCCTAAACGGATTCCCGTAGAAAACATCATTACCAAATTAGAGTACGCCCTAAAGAATCTGACCAAATTAGGCTCAACGTAACACATTCTTAAGAACTGCAAACTGAATATCACTAAACAAGACCTCGAAATGTTAAACCAGATCAAAAACGACGAACAAATATTAATACTACCCGCTGACAAAGGAAACGCTGTCAACTCTGAAGACTATCGCCACAAGATGTGTGAACTGTTAGCTTCTTCTGAATATAAGAAAAATCAGTACAATCCTATCACCTACATAGAAAAACCAACAAAATCTATCACTGCTTCTACAAAATTAGACAAAAAAACAAAACAGAAACTAATTTCAAGGGCGAATTGTCAAAATAAATTCTTGACAAAGGGAACAAAGGACAACGTTGAATTAATTTGGACGTTTATTTACACAAGTTTCCAAGAAAAAATTATTTAAACGGAAATCTAAATAGAAACACACACACACACACACACAGATATATATATATATATATATATATATATATATATAAAGTTACGGGGAAGTAACGACCGCAGTTATTATAAAAAAATATGGTATCGGGATGAGGTCTAGTTAAAAATGAAAATGACTCGAAATACTTTATTTCTTCATCAGGAATCTGTGTAAAATGAACATAAGTGAGAAATAACCTATTAGCCTCATAAAGACTACTTACTAAATGCGAGAATTATTAACTAACTAACATTATTGTACAGAAAAATTGATGAATACAATGCTATGATTACAATTTAAAATCACAACTTAAAAAGACAGTTACTGAAGTATTTCAAAATTTTCAAAAATTGGCATGTATACCCACTGCGTTACAAACTAAAATTCTTACAAGATATAATTTATGAAACTTGTTGTACTGAATCAATTCAAATTAGTACTCAGAATATATGAATAAATGTTGCTTAGATTATCTAGATCAGTTTTGTAATTTAAAGTATCCTGAGTATTGAAAATGTGAGTCATTTCAACGAAAGTCTGCTTCTATAATTAATTTCTGCGTCTAAAATTTTAACTTTAGGAAAATTTGGAATGTGATTGGTGTTTTTACTATGTTTTGCTAAAGCACAAAATTTTTTTCCTATTTTACAGTCACTTCTATGCTGAGTAAGTCTTGTTTTAAGCCATTGTGATGTTTGTCCAATATATACTTTATTGCATTCGCTACAAGGAATGGAATATACAACATTAGAGTTACTAAGAATTGGAGTTCTGTAGTTTAATTTTGAAAAAAGTTTTTTGATAGGTTTAATGTTATATTTCGCTATACGTATTTGTTCGTTGTTTAAGATATTACATAAGATTGGTGTTAAGTTTAGTATGTAAGGGATTCTTTTGTTAATCATGTTTGTTTGTGTCAAGTACGCATTTTGAAAATTAATTTGAGAATTGAATGGTGTACTGTATAATAGTTTCTTTAATAATGTTTTTGAATAACCATTGTTACTAAAAATCAAAAATAAGTTATCTAGACTCTTTTTGTGTAATGATCAATTCTTCTGTACAATAATGTTAGATAGTTTATAATTCTCGCATTTAGTAAGTAGTCTTTATGATGTTAATAAATTATTTCTCACTTATGTTCATTTTATACAGATTCCTGATGAAGAAATAAAGTATTTCGAAAGCTTGAATTAACTAAAGAGTCATTTTCATTTTTAACTAGATCGCATCCCGATACTATATATATATATATATATATATATATATATATATATATATATATATATATATTAAAGGACATTGAGTATTATTATTATTATTATTATTACTAGATTTATAAAATAATTGATTCACGTAAAGGGATTAATTCCATTAGTTTGAACAGGATGTGGTAATAACTATAAAGAAAAAGATTATGCACTGTATTGTAATGTCTACATAGAGGAAATGGTGGAGAAAAGCGGAAATGGAAGTAGTGACATAAGGGGCGAGGAATTATGTATATAACGTTAGGAAATGACATGATAATTTTTGCGGAAAATCTAGAAGTTCCAAATAGGCTGTTAGGAAACTAGAAGCAAAATAGGTGAACAAGATACAATGCTGGTATAAAGGTTGATGTGGTTAAACTGTATCTTCTGGAACATGGCATTTTAAATAATGTAATATAATCTTGTAAAGAAACATATGTATATTACCAAATTAATAAAATCTATATTTGAAGATTTTACTCACTTTTAGAAGCAAATAAAAGGAAGTATCTGCGGAAAAGAATAAAAAACTTCATATTTGCAAACGTATTACGGGATTTGACGATATTTTAGAATTTCGTGGAATATCGTAAAATTTTATATTTGCTGACATGACATCCGTTTTAAAATTGAAACTTTCCAATACTTAACAAGTAAAAAAAGTTAAGTTTTGTTTTAAGCATTTAATATCTTTACAAACATTTAATTTACCAGTAAACTTATTTTATAACCATTTAATCAGTTGAAATTGCTAATAGTTCTTTTCCAGATTAGAAATTTTCTAACTTAAATTTAACTTTGAAATTTTCAACATAAAACGCGATATTCATTTTAAGAAGAATTTTAGTACTTATAAGTTTTAAGCTTTAGTTTATACTCGGATATATTTCGTAGCATTGGCCTTCTTTGTGATATATTGAATCATTTTTTAAACATAAAATTCAGATTTTATTAAGTATTTTTATTTAGGAAAAGATCATAAATTAAAGACAAATTTGAATTTCATACAAATAAATGTGGGTTTTAGAGAAAATCACCTTAAAACAATTATATAAAGAATCTTAGACCTTTAACCCTCTGACCGGAATGTGATTTTTACCGACTCTATCGGAATATCGGTAATTTTTACCCCAAGTGAGTTGGAATAGCGATATTTTTTACACCCACCGATTTCTTCTAACTTGCTAACTCAGTATGATGCTTTAGACAGTCAGTAGCTCATCAAAACACAAAGTAAGATCACAAAACGTTTTATTCAAGGCATTTCTAAACGAACAAATGATAATTTTGTACAAAACACAATACTTTTTTTTGTGTAATTATAGGAACCAATACCATGTAAGATTGACAAAGTATATAACACACCTAGTACAGGGTAATTGGCTTATTTAAACTAAAAACAAAATATAAAGCTAAAAATTTATTTGGAGGGACCTTATAAGTAAGCAAATAAAATTTTATAGCCTTGAAGCTTGTGCGAGATGGTGGGCAACCGTTATTGACCGCCATCTTGGAAGTTGAAAGAAAAAAAATTAAATGCGCCAAAAATGTTAATTTCAAAACTAAATCACCAAACCAAGCAAATTATTAAAAACTTAACTCAACTTAACCTTCACGCCATTCCCTTGAGGGGTAGGCAAAACAATCCCTACCTCTTATTTATTTTTCATTCACAAGCGTATACCTCCCTAGCTTCCGTAAGATTCATACATAGTCTCTGACATGCCCTTTTGTTTATAAAACTCCTTATCTTTCTTTCCTTTATCATAGATTCTACTACATTCAGCCAAGTTTTACGCGGCCTACCAGGCCCGACCATTCCCCTAACCTCACCCACATATATTTGTTTCGTTAATCTTGCGTTGTTCATTCTCTCAATGTGACCAAACCAACGTAATGTACAACTTTTATATCTATCCATCATCGCCTTTTCCTCACCACACTCCCTCATTATGCATTCATTTCTTATCTTGCCCCTTCTCGTTTTACCACACGCGCTTCTCAAAAATCTCATACCCACGGCATTTATTTTTCTTTCGTGCTTTTTTTGACATACCCATGTCTCACTTCCATTGTAACGGTATAAACGGGTGGTAGAACGGGATTACAGATAAATTGGCCTTTTTGCCCCGACTAGCCAGCGTATGGGTGTAGGTCAGATGTGGAAAAATTTTGCACAACCAGAATAGTAAATCGTACGTAAGTCACAATAGGGATGAAGACAAAATCAGTTCGGTTTGGGCGCCAGAATGTTTAGTAGTCAAAATAAGGGTTGTCGTGCCAAAATTACGAGTACATAGCGTGTCTAAACATACAAAAAAACATACGCTTACCTATCCGCAATCAATCCCAGGTGTGCTGGACAGCAACTCAGCAAACCACCTGAAATAGGGCTTCAAAAACACAACACGCTTGTCAAATAAAAGCGTGATAAACACTCAATAAAAATTACGTTAATACACCTCAGTGTAATAAATTAGGCATTAAATATTAATCAAAACAAAACAAAAAAGTAAGCTATAGAATGAACTCTAAACTGAATTAATATTCAACTAAAAATCAAATAAAATACTAAATATTAAGAACGCTATTACTCAATAAAATAAAAAAAAAACTAACTTTGTTACGTTAAAACTAAATTACCGGTAACTTGCAATTTGCAAAAAAACTCTTATGTAACACAAAAGGGTTTCCATAGAAATTAAACACATTTATAAAACCTAACAAACTATAATAAAATAATAAAAATGATAAATATAAAAAAATGTAAACATACGATAATGCGTATAAACAAAAAAATACAAATACTTAAAAGGCGACAGGATGTCTGATTTACGCCAGTCTAAATCGTTTAACCTATAAAGATATAATTCGTGGATAATAGACCCACACTACAATAGGGTCGATTGCCCTTTAATACCAAAATAAAAAAGTGTGAAGGCGGAGCGTCAAAACTATAATTAATTACGCTAAACAAATTTAAACAACAACTTACTTTAACAAAAAAAAAATGACCCCGCTTTCAAACTTTCATAAACACAAAAAAAATAAATCGAAACACAAAAATCTTCAAAATCTTCAACAAAAAAAACTCAATATTATATTACCTTACGGTCTAGAATTACACCTCTTCTGTGTTACAATATATGTGGAAGATAACCAGGTGGTCGGTTACGGCTATGACGGAAATGAAATCTCCCTGCTCTGGCAAAATGATGAATAAAATGTTGACTATTGTTTCATTATACACAAACAATTTCTTGACTAAACTCGTTAGAATGTTACTGTATTAATTACTAACTTCTTTTAAAATATTAATATGAGCGTTCAAATGACTTGATAACTTTTAGCTTTAATTGGTTTTATTTCCACTAGTAATCCAAAATGTTGATAACTGTTTTAAATAACTATAAATTTTAATATATTGCGAAAGTTTCTTTATCTTTACACACGCTTTGTACGATAAATAGGTGGCACTGCAAGAACGATGATTTTAAAATCCGCAGAAGCGATATAAACCAAAGAGGTCACTGAAGCACTATACAACACGACGATGTCCTCTAGGTAACTTTACGTAAAACCGAAATCGGCACTAGGTATAATCCTTTGGTGATGAACAATTTTAATAAAATCCCTTTCACAGGTATTCTTCAGAAGTAGCTAAACTACCCTTACTACACAAAAAAAATACGTTCGTTAAACACCACAAGGTCCAAAATTTCAACGTTCTAAACCACCCCCTTAAAGCGTAACAATAAACGGCAACGTATACTACTCGAAAGCACGATCAGTTTCAGAATCCCACAAATTATTAACAAAATCCATCTTTGAATTTTAAATCCCACTACTCACAAAAAATCTTATCTAATTTAATTCCACCAATTAAAAAAAACGGTAGGGGAAAATAAGGTACCCCAATACACAAATTCGTTTCCGTCCGTAAGGACTCGGTAAATTTTTAAAAACTAAATGTCAGCAAGATCAACGAGAAAACATCTCTATATTTTTTTATTTAAGTACAAGCAATCAGTCCCACATTCTTCCTCTATGAATTAAAACCAACATATTCAATAATAATCTGAACAACTATTAATAAGCGACTTTATGGCGCTAACATGACATCATACACAGATAAATCCACACTATTTATTTAAATTACTTAATTTTCTATAATATTTTACGGAAATCAAACGAAATGAACCTTAATTAAACGTAGATACCACTATTTACAAATAAACGTTAATCAAACTTCTATAAACGGGAAATAATGAGGAAAAACAACCTAAATTTCGGAATAATAATTTCACAAACAAAGAATCTAAAGCTCACCATACACCTTTCCTAAAGGTCGCTACACACGAAACACAAATTTATCTAAAAAACTAAACTTGACAACAAAAAAAAATATGTATATACGGAATCTAACTAAGTGCATAAGACTACAAACAAAATTACCCAATACGTATACAGGGTGTTCAAAATACCCTGACACCATACAGTACTGACGGGACGAATAAGCCATTATAGATTGCTCGTTTCGCGGCTAGGCTCATGCTTTCATTTCTCATTATCGTCCACATACTTCCAATCACTTTCCTTCCAGCATTGACCCTTCGGCCAATCTCGCTCTCAATTGTACCATCTGCAGTAAACATTCTACCGAGATATACTAGCTCGTCCACTTGCTCCACAATTTCATCTTGCAGAGTAAATACTCTACTCTCCTTTCCACCTTCCCGATTGAACACCACAATCTTAGTTTCATTTACGTTTACCTTTAGGTCCATGCTCCCACAGACTGTATCAAACTTCCTCAGAGCGGTTTGTAGCTCATCCGCACTGTCACTTAATAGGACTGTGTCATCTGCATACACCAGTAGTCGTACATTTACGTCACCAACCATTACACCATTTGTATCGTTACATGCTTATCTAAAACATTTATTCATGTATACATTGAACAACCACGGTGACATCACACAGCCTTGTCGCACTCCTTGCTCAATATTAAAGTATTCACTCACACCTCCTCTCACCCTAACACACGCCCAACTACCGTTGTATACTTCCATTTACTAGACCTTTATTTACGCCATATTGATTCATATTAAAAATTTTTATCTTGTGTATTACATGCTAACCTAAGAATCGCGTGTATTAGAGCGTGACCTAACCTAAAAATTTTATCTTGTAGATTACATGCTAACCTAAGAATCGCGTGTATTAGGCTTTGAAATTTCGAGCATTGCCTAACCTAAAAATTGCGTGCATTCGGCTTTGAAATTAATGAATTGCAACACGATACAACATATACCAACGAAGTCTTAAATGAATATGAAAATCAAAATAATGTTCTATCATTCAACGCCAAGCCTCAAATACGTCTTTCGTCAATCGATCCAATCTTCAACATTAATCCTCTAATACCTTTTTCATCAATCCGTTCAATTTAATTCAATTTTCAACATCCATCCTTTAATGGTTCTAACATCTATCATTTATGTTCCACCATTCAGCACCCATCATCTATTGCTTCTATCTTCTCTCATTTACGTTCTGCCGTACATGCTTCTGTCTTCTATCATTCACTACGGAACCTCTAATTCTTCAAACCTCTATCATTTACTTTCTATCATTCAACACCAATTCTATAATGTTTCTATTATCGATATATCCAATTTTCAACACCACTCCTCTAATGCTCCCATCATCGATTTTGAACATAAATCCTCTAATGCTTCTATCATCTATCATCGATTCTATCATTCAACACTAATGCTCTAATGCTTCTATCCTCTATAATTTACGTTCTATCATTCAACGTCATTGCGCTTATGCGACCATCATCGAGCCATTTAATTTTCAATACCAATCCTCTATGCTTCTATGATCAATAATTTACGTTCTATCGTTCAATATCAATCCTCTGCAGCTTTTATCATCGATACTATCAAATTCTAACACCAATCCTCTGATTCCTCTATCATTTACGTTCTATCATTCAACACCATTGCTCTAACGTTTCCATCATCGATGCATTCAATTTTCAATACCATATCCTCTAACGCTTCTGTCATATATCATCGATTCTATCATTCATCACTAATCCTCTAATGCTTCTATCCTCTATCATTTACGTTCCATCATTCAGAACCTACCCTTTGATGCTTCTTATATCGATACATTCAATGTTCAGCACCAATCCTCTAATGCTTCTATCCAATTCATTCAATATGAAACCACTATCATTCAACTCCAATCCTCTGATGCTTCTTTCTTTTATAATTTACGTTCTATCATTCAACGCCAATTTTCTATCCTCTACCATCGATGTATTTAATTTTCAACACCATACCTCTAATGCTTCCATCATCAATCCATACAATTTTCAACACCAATCCTCTACTGTTTAATGCTCTATCATTTACGTTGTATTATACAATACCATTCGTCTAATGCTTGCATCCTATATATTCGATCCATCCAAATTTAAATCCTCAAATGCATTTATCCTCCATCATTTACGTTTTATCATCCAACACAAGTTCCCTAATGCTTCTATCTTCGATCCGTTCAATTTTCAACACCAATTCTCTGACTCGCCTACCGGCTTTCTCTTTGCCAGAAATCAGGTAAAGGCAAATGGTAAGCAGGTAGGCGCGTCACCAGCAATTGTAAATTGAAAATTTTAATAATAAAATTTAAAATAGCATATTATATGAATCGAGTAAATGAAATAGAGTTGCATAGTTTCAAGTTAAATAATTAATATACTTCACTTCCTTTGCAATATTCGTTTAATAAATAAGAAATTTAAAGAAGTTTTACACTAAAAGTTTACTTTTTTCGATTGGATTCAAATACCTTCCTGTACTTGCGGAACAATAAAACAAGAAAGCGGGTAAATTGTAAATTTTTTTTTGTAATAAAAATTTAAACATAAAAGATTATCGTACTTTTAAGTTAAATAAGGAGCTTTATTTCGGTGCTTTCAGTTAAATACATGTTAATAAATGTTAAGTGATAACTTCTAAATCAATCAAATAAGGGTAAGAGTTTGAACAGGTTTTTATACCAAGCGGTTTGGATATTAATAATAAACAAAGATAATGATAATCTAACCAGTAAAAGGCCCTTTAGTTGAAATAGGCGTGAAATAACATTTAGGATTGCTACAGTATTTACGAAAAATAAGGCTCTATTAAACCCATGTGATTGTTAAAACTTTAACTTTAAAAAATTATAAAGCAAACGTAAACCTTTTGTCTATGGAGTGGACCCGAACAGGTATACATTGTTGCAATAACGATTAATTCATAGAGAACTAATACAATGTTTATTTAAGTATCACGGCTCGCGACAATAATAAAACTGATTTGATAAATAAATATTAAATGACATTGAAATAACTATAACTCGAAAAGCTAAAAAAAAAATAAATAAATAAATAATAATTGAACCATTTGGTCGCTAATAAATACCAGCAAGTCCGATGAGGGGCGCGGAGCCTGGAATTGCGTATAGAGCAGTATGGTTGAAACACATGGTGTGATTGAAGGGTAGGTAAGAAAGAAAAAAATGTACATGTATATGTACATTTTGAGATTCATACAGTAAGTATACGATCTATTATTCATATCTATCAATTATGTCGTGACAGTAAACATAACTGTCCGGTAGTAGGACGATACCGTTAGTAGTGAATGCTACATCGTCCGGGGCACGATTTGCAGTAACCGGTCTGCTATGGATAATCCAGAAAAATACAACTGGCTCGGATCGACCTGGACAATCGCGTTAGAGATTATTGAAAACGTGATGCTATTGAAGGTAGGTAAGAGAAATTTCAATATGTCGAGCATGTATTGGATATGTACAGTTTTGAGATTCATACAGTAAGTATACATTGAATCTGCTTAAATCTGCATATCTATCTAAATTTATGTCCGTAAACATTTAATATAATTTCGTAGTAGGACGATACCGTTAGTAGCAATGCTACATCGTCCGGGGTCCAGGTTCGATTTTGACAGTATAGTCATGCTATGGAGCACTCCTGAACAATACAATTCTCCTCGGATCGACCTGGCTATGAGGGTCTGTTGCTGCATGCTTCACCATTGCATTAAATATCACAATGCTAGGAAGGAAGTCACCTCCTCGGCGACATCATCATTGAGCACAGTCAGTTTTACAGTTACAAAAACCAACTTGAACTGCTTGAAATGTTCGCCAGGGTCAAGTTGAATTGGCAAGATTTATGTCCTTAACTTTCATAATATAGTAGGAATTCATACCTAAAGACGATAGTTCGATCAATAATCTGACTGTGTCCTTGTGTCGTTTGGTGGTAGCAGTAGATCAAACTTCCATGGAGCACTGGTTATTTAGCTATGAACTTTTTATAACAGGTAATGAGGGTCTGTTGCTGCATGCTGATGCACCATTGCATTAATTTAAAATACTGACTTCGAGAATATCTTAGTGGAATGTCCATCTTGAATGCAGACAGTCTCTAATGTCTCGTTCGATTGCACAGTTTAAAAGCTTTTGCCTTTAGTTGAAATAATGTACGCAACCTGTAACTATGTTAGAAAAGCAAGAGTTTACAAGTGTTCCTGGAATTAGGCTAAACTTGTTCTGGATTACTAAAACATTCTTCATTACTGTAGGAAGTTATCTATACCAAGACTCAGTGTTGATGATAAACTCCTGTAGCTGTGTTGCATTAGCAAATGGCTATTCCGGATGTTGGTGTAGCACAAGAAATTAAAACTTTAAATTTAGCTATAATTTTTAATGAACAGTAAGTTAGTTTTGTTCGATGAATTTTTCAGAAATTCTGACTGCGTAGAAGGAAAAATTTAATCAGCTACAACAATATCCACGGACTTCTTATTCTTATTTGTTCTTCTAATATGCTCTGCATTTTTCGTACCGCATTCACTTCCATTGTAGCCATCAAAAACAATAATACTATCAGGGCTACAGTTTTTATATAGTCGATGTAACTGTCACATATTTGGGAAAACGAAGCAGGTTTTGGCCAAAATACTCTATGCAAAAGGTAACTACCGTCTATCACAAAACAAGGTTCTAAAGGTAATGCGACAGTTGTCGGACAGCATTCTTCTAGGATACCAATTAAAGATGACTTTTCCCTTTTCTCAATGAAATAGAATCAAACAGGGATGTTGGCCGTGGAGCTAATTCATACTTTAAACATGATTCCAGTTCTTCGTCAGTCTTTATAGTGCAAACTATTCGATGAAAGAGTTGGTTGGAATTGATGTTGATTTCTTCATTGCCAATGCTTATTGTTTTCATAATAGCTGCCATATTTTTCACTTTATCCTTGCGCAAGAACGTTGCTTTATCAAAAGGTTTTCCAATAAACTTGTTTTGAAACATTTGACCTATTACTTTTGCGTTATCACAATTTACTGAAATATCTGCTTTTAGGCCAGTACTTAAAGAAATCAAATGGAGAGTGATTTCGAAGCCAAATAAAAAATTTATTAAAATCAGCGGTGTTTCGTATTTTACGGGAGTCGCATAGCTCTACATGTTGCTCACTGTATAAGGGCGATACCCCAGTAAATTTTTCTACCGCACATATAAGGTTTACAGTGGCCGGAATTGTATTAACCCAGCGTGCGATTGTTGAATCTGTCAGACCACGGCCCACGTGTAAGTCTCCTTCCACTTTCATGGATCTCATTAATACCTGCTCAATAGTAAGGTCCGTCCTAATGGCACTCCAGAATATTGATGTTCGACGAATAGTAAAATATCCACTGGCAACAAATTTGTCATACTCCTCTTTAGGCATATAAGTGGCAAGTTCTACCATAAGCTGTAAATAAGCATGAGCTGATTTTGCATAGTGATTACGTCCAGCAGCGTGTAAAAAAGGCAACATACGCTGAACTGAATATAAATGCAATTGCAGTTCTAACAAAAGTAAGCAATATTTGTACCATCTCAATATACTGGCTCCAAAGCGATGCGGTACGATTTCTGGAGGACTCGCTCTTTAAAATCGACTCTAATGCTGAGGCAATTAAAGATACATTCTCGTAAATAGCATTATCATCGGAATCGTTATTACTTGAGTTTAATATGTTTTCATAATGCATTTTAATCTTCTTAATTGGTCACCTGAAATCATTTCCTTTTTGATTAGTTGTTCCAGAAGTATAGTACCTAGAGCGAGTAGAGTTAATACATGGCCTCGAATTCTCTAGCATATGAATGTCCAGATAACAAGAAACTGATTTTATTTTTAGCATAAACTTGTTCCCACAACTGTTCAATACCACTTCCTTCCATTATATACCCAATAGTGCCCATATACGACATTAGAAGGTGAAATCCACCGAGACGAACAATGACTGATGACAAGGATTTCCACTTTCGGCTGCTAAAACGATGTCTAACGCTTTATTATATAATGGCTGGTCAAACGTTACAATGCATGTTTTTTGTCCTCGGTGTTTGCATTCTTCCAATGCATGTTGAAGACAAGTTGTAACGATATAAACGGGTGGTAGGACGGGATTACAGATAAAGTTGGCCTTTTTGCCCCGACTAGTCAGTGTATGCGAGTGGGTATGATGTTGATCAATTTTGCACATCCAGAATAGTAAATCGTACGTAAGTCAAAGTAGGGGATGAAGACGTAATCAGATCGGTTTAGGGCGCCAGAATGTTTGGTAGTCAAAATAAGGGACGTCGTGCCAAAATTACGAGTACATAGCGTGTCTAAACATACAAAAAACATAGTCTTACCTACCCACAATCAATCCCAGGGGTAGTGGACAGCAACTCAGCAAACCACCTGAAATAGGGCTTCAAAATAGCACTACACGCCTGACAAATAAAAGCGTGTTAATCACTCAATAATGTTACATTACGTTACTACACCTCAGTGTAAATAATTAGGCATTATATAATAATCTCAATAAAACAAAAAAAAATCACCTTTGTTGAATGCACTCTAAATGAATTAATAATCAACTAGAAATCAAATAAAACACTGAATATCATTAACGCTATTACTCAATAAAGAAACTGTCACTTCGTTACCTTAAAACTTAAGCTCCTAAATTACCGGTAAACTTGCAATTTGCAAAAAAAACTTTTATGTAACACAAAAGGGGTTTTCACAGAATTAAAACAATTTTATAAAACCTAAACAGAGCTGTAATAAGATAAGAAAATAATATACATGTATACATACGATAATGGAAAAGATAACAAATTCTTAATTGCCGACGGGAGGTCTGGCCAGAATTCTGCGTAACGCAGTTCTAAATCGCTTAACCTAAATATTTCGTGGATTATTAAACCACACTACTTCAGGGTCAATTGCCCTTTAATACTCAGATGAAGGGTGTGAAGGCGAAGCGTCAGAATTATGATTAATTACAATAAATAAACCCAAAGCAACAACTTAATTTAAAAGGTACACGACTCCGCTTTCAAACCTTCGTTAACAAAACAAATAATTCGAGGTACACACACAAGAAATCTTGTAAATACTCAATAAAACACAATGTTATACTACCTTACTGTCTATATTGGCACCACTTCTGTGTTACAACAATCGAAAATAAACCAGGTAACCGATTACTGATACTACGGATACGGGATCTCCCTAGTCTGACACAAGATGATGAGTGATAAGGTTGACTATTTGTTTTTGTACTCAAACGATTCCTTGATTGAATCTCGGTAAAATGCTACTGCATTAACTAAAAACTTCTTTTAAAATAGTTTTCTTTACACTACCAATCCAAAAGGTTTTTAACTTTATTTAAATAACTATAATTTTAATATTCTGCGAAAGTGTCTTTGTACTTCAACACGCCCTGCACGGCAATTAAGTGGCACTTCAAGAACGTTAATTTAATAAATCCGCAAAAGCGACATAAACCAATGAGGTCACAGAAGCACTAATATAACACGACGGTGATCTCTAGGTAACTAGATTACGTAAAATCGAAATCGGCACTAGGTCTAGTCCTTTGATGATTGAACAATTTCACTTAAAATCCCTTCACAGGTTTTCTTCAAAAAGTACATAGCTACTCTCACAACACGAAAGTTCATTCGTTAAACACCAAAAGGTCCAATATATCAACGTTCTAATCAACCCCTTAAGCCGTAATAACAAACGTGACAGTACTACTACTCGGGAGCGCTGTCAGTTTCAGAATCCCAAATTATTACCAAAAATCCATCTTGGATTTTGGAATCCCACCACTCACAAAAAAATCTCATTTAATTTAGTTCCACCAATTAAGAAACGGAAGGAGAAGATTTTATACTCCCTACACACAAACTTCGTTTTCAACCGTTAGGACTCGATAATTTTCAAAATTCCAAACGTCAGCAGAGTCAACGTGAAAAGTATCTCTGTATTTTCATTTAAGTTCAAGCAGTTAGTCCCACATTCTATCTTTATGACTCAAAACCAACATACTAAATATTAAGCTGAACCACTGCAATCACTCGATTTCTTGTCGCCAGAACGATATCAAATACATTTACATCTACACTCTTTCTTTAAGTTACTTAATTTTACAATAGTTTCTATTAAATTTTAAGGAAATCAAACGAAATAAACATTATTTAAACTTAAATACAACTATTTACAAATAAAACGTTACTCCACATTCACATTCACATTCAATAACCGGGGAATAATAATGAAAACAATCTCTCAAACTTTAAATGTATTATTACGAAAAACTCAATAAATTTAGAAACCAATTACCGACGATTTCAAACCTAATTCCTATCATAGTTAATTCCTTAAATTACGGAATAGTAATTCACAAACAAAAAACTTAAGCTCGAAACACACCATCCTTAAAGGTCGCGACACACGTAAAACAAATTCATCCATACAGCTCAACTCAACAGCAAAAATTTGACGGTAAATCGCTAGAAAATCGTAATCCTATCACAAAGTATAGACAGTTGATGGATTTGTTGGTGATATATTTGCAAAAGGTAGGGGACTTATAGTTGACGTTTGATATTCCTGACTTTGATTTTTCATTGAACTATCCATAAAACCACTCCAAGCTGTAAGAGGGATATCAAAACAGCAAGGACCTGACATCCACAAAACATTCATAAGTTGTGCAACTTTAGCAGTAGTGGGCTCTATTTTTATAAGACCGACATCAGAAAAAATGAGTTTACCTAAACCACAGTTTTGTCGGCGATTGTATATTTTTATCTTAATGTTTCCTTATTTGCCAATAGTGTCAGTGTTTGTAAGCTTCTTTGGTCGGAGAACAGGTAAGTCATTTTGAAGTAGGTTAGCTGGTGTGACACATTCAATTCCTTCCATCACATGAAATGTTCCATGACCGTTAATTGTTCGAACGTTATGGTCCGCATAATCAAACACAAATAGTAAAAATGCTTAGGGATCTATCCTCATAACGTCGTTTTCGTTTAACGAATTCTCGTATTTTAACACTTCTTTGTAAGAAATGGAAATGCCTATGTTGAACAACATGTCAATAAGTGTTCTTGATGCAAAATTCCTGTGTACATATATTCCTAAGCCAACCTGCAAAGGAGATAAATAACTTCTTGGTCGGGCCGCAGCTATTATAGAATTTGCCACAGTAACAATTTTCTTGTCTGAGGGCTGCGAATTTTACCTTTGTATTTCATAACAGATTGCAATAATCATCTCAAACTATTGTGGATAAGATTATAACCTCCTGAGGCCATTTCTTCAACGCAAGGGTAGTTATCATATTCACAGGTGAAGGAGTAAATATCTTCTTTATTATTGCGGCAGCTTCAACGATACGCATTCGCTCGTCTTTACCATTATTTAATCTGTATTATGCCACTTATCATTCAGGATACGAGAAGTCCATTTTCCACTTTGGATGTCATACAAATGGCATCACCATAACGAGCCTTTAGTTTCATTTTAACATATTCTTCAGAATAAACTTCTCCGTCGGGGGAATTTTCTTTCATCATTGATATCAATTCTTTTATGTCATACTGACATTAATCATTATTTTCTAAAAAATTACACAGCTCATAAAATGCGTTATGCTTTGTCAAGTTTAAAGCGTTTTTATTATCACATGATTTTGACTTATTTTCCTTGGGATTACTTCCATGTTGGTTAAATAAAGCATTTTATAGAATTTACACGTACCATTCGTCATCACGCTCGTTACAAATTTTGATAATATTGTCTTTTATTTTCATAGTTGAGGTTAATGAAATGGGATTTTGCTTCGTATGGTTATAGTCCGGAACTTCGGCACAAAAAAGACACATGGTTTTAAAGTCAAACTGAAAGTCTAATTGCCATAATTCCCGATGAGGTTCTTCTTTTGATTCCTGCTCTTTCTCTTTTACACGCCGTATATACATATATCTACATTTTGTATGTTCTTCAACGGAATCTTTGTTTTCAAGCAGTATATGCACATTATCATTTCGAAAAACACTCATTCTTTTCATATTTTCAATTACTTTTTGCACTTTAACTATTTGTCCGCTAATTAAAGTTTTCTTACACAGAACACAAATTTCCGAAGTATCCATATTGGGATATAAAACACAAAGTTATTTCTACACCAGAATACCCGCGTCCCCCCACCAGGCACATGCTGCAACACCAGAAATTATGAATTGCTATACTTAAGGCTACCCGTTTACCAATTTTTAGCTTTATACATTGTTTTAAGAAATCTACTAATAATTGGCTAATTACCCTGTACTAATTCTTTGAAGTCAATAAACTCTAAAAATGAAAGATCAAAATAATGGTCATTTGTGTGTCTACATACGCTAAGGTATGTCAACAAATAAATAAAAAATAGTTTACTTGAAAGTATTATGAGAAAGTGCTAATTGCCATCTTCTTGCTGAATTCCCGGGTACAACTTTCAAAATATAAATTTATGATGAAATTATTTCTGTTCTTCAACACAATCGTTACAAACAGTCTTGTAGCACTGACGACAGCTGTCAGCTCCACATTTGATGCATTTGGTTGAAGTTTTCCTCTTCCATTTGTATGGGCAGTAGCGATACGTGGTTAGTTTTTGCAACTTGTCTGAATTTTGGGTTGAAGTTTTGTTTTTTCTTTCCTGTAGGTTTCGCTGCACTGGTCGAGGTAGACCTAGTTCGATTTCCTTCTTACTCTGGGGTTTCAGATAGTACTTTTAGCTCTATACGTAAATTTGGGATCTCCAATCTCTGTAGTAATTGCGCATTGAACAATGACATCCCAAGCTGAAGCATGAAATCAAAACGTTTTATCTTGTTCGTCTTATAGTGTTGCTATAAAACAAAAGCATTGGAACACCCAGCGACAACGATATGATAGAAGATTGCAAGCGGCCATCTTCTGGTCTTTCGATTAGCACAGTAGTTACTGCATTTTATGTCAAGGTGATCAACTCCTCCTTTGGTTTTGTTATACAACGCTGTCATCTCAGGTTTTTCGTTGCACTGACGAAAGTGCAATCACAGCCCGATTTTGAGTGTAGCCATATAATTTTGATCCAATTGGTATTCTTACATTTTTTAAAAACTCGGGAGGAATTTGTGGCTTGTTTGCTTTAACAGTTCCAAGGAGTGTCAGGTTTCTTTCCCAGAGTACTTTCGCCAATTCAATTGACGTGAACCAATTATCCGTGGTCACATTCCTGTTGGTACCTGATATGTCTTTTGTAAGTCTAAGTACAGCTCGTGTGGGCTTCGAATACACGAGTTCAGCTTCTGGTAATTTGCAGCCATCACTTCCATTCCCACAATGTATGCAGGAATCCAAAATGTATCCATTGAAAGCATCAGTCATACAAAGCAGTTTGATTCCATATTTAGCTGGTTTTTTCGGCATGTACATTAGGAAACTGCATCTACCTCTGAATGGCACAAGCGTTTCGTCCACTCAAGTATACGCAAGTAATTTTGCTTGCAATTATTTCTGAGTTACTTATAATGAAATGTTGTAAATAGTGTAAAATTTAATAAAAAATAAATTGGTTTAAATAAATGGGTGTAAAATGGTTCTCGTAACATATCGTTAAACTAACTCGAGATACAACCCGTTCACCAAAAATAATGCCTTTGTCCCAGTCGGTTGATTAAAGTAGGGCGGTTCAATCTTTTGATTTGCTTAATTACCACAATTTATGCAGTTATTTCCACTTAACATCGATAGAAAAAACTGCAATTTAACATTAATAAAAATGATCTCGGACGCCAAGTTATTTTTTAATTATGCTCGGAATAACTAAACCGAGGTTTACAATAAAAATTTTTATCAAAATGTAAAAAATAAAAATACACAGACTATGTTTAACAATTAAATTTAGGGTTATATAAAATATATCTTAAAATTAGCCTTAAATTACTAAATTATGGATATAAATACCTGTTCGAAAAATTTTAGTACACAAACTTTTTAATAACCTCTGGTATCTAAACGATTATGGAAATGTAAACCAAAGGTAATGTCATCTTTGCACCAATATTGCGCAATATCTTGAAATAGCAATGCATTACGTTGTAAACCACCAAAATGGAATTATACTTATTATAAATTTTTCTTCATGAAATTTGAATCCAATGTTTATTGCTTCTCTTGAAATTTCAAATAAAAAATTGTGATCAAAATTTAGATCAGCATTGAATGCAAAATTGCAATCATAAAATGAAAGCGTACGTAAAAATAGAATTAAACGTGTAATTAAAGTAGAAAAGTAAAAGTAATAAAAGTGTCTGCAAAAAGCAAATGTTTTAGATTTTAATATTACGAGTTAAATATATTTTACCATTAAATCAATGGCACTTTTCACAAAATTTAGGTGGAAGCCCAAAAATGGCTGCCTGCATCGAACAGCGTACCATAAGAAATGAAAAAAAAGGACGCTTAGGAGGTCGGACGATGACGCGTTGCGCGAAAAAAATTAGCAGAAAAAAAATAATTTAAAGAAGTGGGAGTATAAACTCTTAAGAAAATATGCAACTTAAGTTACAGCAAAATGCAAATTAAGTTGCCTACCACACATAATTCAATAATAATTAAAACATTTTTCTTATATTTACAACTATATGAACGAAGAACGCAAATTACGTTATATTTTAATACAACTCAAAATGGGTTGTTACAGACTCAAACAAATCCAAAATTGCGGCAGCTTTATTCTCCTTCACTCTACACTGCGGGTTGCAGACTCATCAAATCTAAGTGCTCGCAGCAGGACTTCACATCTTTTCAGAGAATGATTGCCCTAAATATTGGCCTTCCCCATACTTCTGTGCTGAAGAGTAAAGCCGAGGATTCTCTGTTCGACTTGAAAATGCAACAAAAACCAAAATACCAAGAAGTGCGTGCATTTCTGTGACATTAGTATCTTTGTATGATAAATCTTGTTTGTTTTCAAGGTTTTCTCTCATCGAAGCAAGTTTTTGGTAGGTATGCAGAACGATAACTTCAATGATGTTTGTGAAAAATAAATGAAAAATTTCATTTGGGGTTGGTGCATGTCCCTGATCTAGAGCAGGTCCCTTGAGCTTTGAAATTCTTGCGTGAATAGTATTCCTACCGAATCTACTCGTTGGGGTACACTAGGGTACCGACTTCCAAGTGAAGTAGTTCCTTTTCCCAAAGTATTTAGGTGATTCTTCGATCGTGTTTTGTTCGGCAACTAAGACGTCAGTTACTACAGCATCTTCTGCGGCGTTAAGAACAGTTCTCTGTGATCCATTTCCTGACGTACCAGGAACATCTGGTAGATGTTCCTTGTCGTTCTCATCCGAGTCCTCTAACATAGAAATCTCACCTTCAGAAATTATGGAAGTTGTGTCATCATCGGAGGAGTCCCAACCTTCGTCTTCCTTTGGGATATAAGAATCGTCTGAATCGACTTCCGAGTCGGAGTCGTCAGTCTCCGGTCTAGCTACGAAACTCACAATTCTTTTAGTTCGTTCGGAAATACTCTGCGACCTTTTGACCTCCATTTTATATATACCTGAAACAAAGAACAAAAACATATAGGTACCGGAGTGGTAGTAAAGAAAAAATGCAAGTACTACCATGGGAAAAAATCTGCACTAGCTTCTCTGTATTATGCACTTTAGACCTAATACAAGAAATAGAAAATAAATCCTACTGTTTTGTTTTTCCAAGTACCTACCAGGCAATCCAAAAGAACAGAAAAGTAGCTCATAAGCAGAATTGCATAACAAAGTCTGACAAAAAACAAATGGTGAGATTTGGAACATGAATAGTGAGGTTACATAAGAGAATTTGAATCATAACTAATCTTTTTTGAAATATCTTCAGTAGAAAATAGAAAATGCAACGTGAATTGGTTTTCTTCAGTTGGAATAGCGGTAAAAATTACGGCTACAGAGTTGGAATACCCGTCAAAAATACGGGTAGAGTGTTGGAATATCGGTAAAAATAACGGGCATAAAAAATGTTATCAAATACGGAAAAACGGTGAATTTCACCAACATACTTACAAGTTTGCGATGTATTACGGCGATCTTGACAATGGTCAGCGACGCGACACCATTCCACTACACTTGTCAGGTAGGCACTGAAAGTGCCGCAGATGCCCAGCCGCACAGGTTAACTAGGAGCCCTCCTAGCGCGCGTTTGGTGTACTATAGCGGTGAAAAATACCGATATTCCGGTCAGAGGATTAAAATGAATTGTACACTTTGTATGTTTTAAGAATACGGCACTTACTGCAAACATTTTGGAAACACTTGGGGACACTTGATACTGCATTTAATCATACCAAATAATTTCACATTAATTATTTATTGTTAATCAAGTCAAAAGGAGCTTCGAAAAAGCGTCATCATACAGAACAAAGTCGATGTATCTTGGAATAAGATCGTAGTTTATTCTCAACCAAAGAAGGTTGTGCTGTATATCAATCTGTCCCGAAAGTGTGTGACGCTTTCATACGAACAATTTTTTTAAATTTGTTGAAATAAAATAAATTTCGTGTTAAGGGTAGCACATAGTTGACTATCGTAATACATAGTTCCTCGTTTAGCATACTCGTTACTATCGTTTGCGGATGGTGTAACGTTAGACAGTTTCATCTAATTATTGTTAAAAAGATCATTTAACGTTTTCTCTAACATCGTCATTAAATATTTCCTTAAATATATTAATTTTGTGAGTTAAATAACTTTCTTCTACTGAGATGTTTGATAGTCATTCGTTCGAAGCATTTCTAACTAGTACAAAGTTATTTTCAATTTGGTTAAAGATGCTGACAATTTAATTCCTAAGGATTTTAAATTTTTTTCTGGATTCTATTTAAGCCATCGATTTGCGTCGGTTATATAATTATTCCTCATTACGTGAAGTGATTATAAGCATTTAATCGCTTCATACACCTTACGAGGTGTTGTCAACGAAAAAATGTCACAAGTGAGTCATGAAGTCTGCTTTATATTCATAGCCATCAACGACTTAATAGAAATCTTCGATATAATTAGAGACATTAAAAAAAACGTCTTTTGAGCGGTGAAAGTTCCTACTATCTATTCGGCCTACCAACATAACCTTTATAAGTATCGACTAATGTATTTTCTCTAGGAACGCAATCAATCATTTTCGTTTATCTTATTCTAGCCTCGCTAGGGTAAAAGGATTACCATCGATTTTACTTCTTATGTATCTATTTGAGGGGTTTTAAGTTAACTTCAGATTTTGAAATACCACAAGCATATTTGTCTTCGAAATGAACTTTAGATTAATATAATGCAGTCCTACCTCAGTAGGAGGTAGTTATTATTGGGCTGATAAACCAATTCTATAAGCTACAGTAAATGTTCTGGAAGTGGTATAACGCGAATACACATTGTTCAATTCACCGATACCATGTTGGATAGATTTGGAGATTTGTTAATCAAGATGAGAACATTCCTCTAGTCAAAGGTCTTTGTGAGTAATTTTACATGTAATGCTTACTTATTCAAACGTATTAGAGGTAGATCTGTAACAAACATTTTATGTTATATTGAAATTTGCAATAATGTAGGCAACCTCGTTCATTTTCGTGTTATGTAAAATGCATACCTTATTGGCTGAAAACATGTATTAAAATTATTTTCGTACTGTTGCACTTACAGTTCGGGCAGGTCATGTGCAATGATTTCATTAGCATCGTTTTTGGGTAGTTGATTAAAAGCCAGAAGAGCATCCATTTTGTTCTCTTAAATATTTTGTTGAAAAGTGCTGTACATTTTTTGCAGTAAGGGTTATTTGAATCTATTTTACATTGTTTGAGATGTTTACTTTTTTTAGGCACTTTAATTTTTACGGTAACTTTTCCTTTTGGCGTATTTTCATTTTTCAACTAGGTTTGCCGTTAATTGCACGCTTACGTTTCAATTGATCGAGGATGACGCAGTAAAAGCTTGTTGCTATGCAGAAGAATTATAAACAAATGTTATTAACAAATGGTACCTTAACCCATTTAAACCAACCAAGTTTGATTACTTTCTAAAGGAATTCACATATTTGGGACCAATAAGTTTCAAAACCCTGTTATATTCATTTCAAGAATTATTGCACAACCAAATTTGAAAGCGTGTATTCAGCAGAATTTAGTTATCAGTAACAGTATAACAAAATGTGAACGTTCTGCAGGTATTTCGTTTCTAAGCATTAATTCATAATTAACTTTTAAGTTAATCCAGATTTACTAACATTAGTATTTACATTTTCTACTTTATAACTTGATTTGAAGAGATATACAGTGTGTCCAAAAATTTGTGGGTGTAGTATTGCTATCTTGGAAACTATAAGAGATCGAAAGACGGTTAAGTAGAGAAAGTTTTAGAGAATTTTAAGCCTACTAAAATGCCATTCTGAAATCAAGGCTATCTCAAACATTTTTCAAAATATTCGAAAAAAACTGAAAATCGACAATTTTTATTTTTAGCTATATCTCTTTTATTTAAACAGATATAAAAAAAATAAATTACACTTTGCCATTGCCACTTTTTATCCGCTATTGATTGGTGATAGAAAAAAATTAATCCGACTTTTCGTCAATTAGAGACCATATTTTTTCATATGGGGCGAAAATTAGCTAATGGTATAAAATGATTCCTTTTTTTATTCTAAATCCAACAATGTATAACACTTAATGATAATTCGACGTTTCGACCCTCATTCTTGACGTTTTCGAATATTCCTTCTTTATGAAACATTTTTGAAAAAGAAAAACTACAAAAGCAATTTATCCTGCAAATTTACATTTATTTCAACTCATAATTCATAATAGGACGTTTCGACTCATCAAAAGCATCGTCAATTAATCTCTTATGAACAGTAGCTACCTATTCGTAGATAACTATTTATTACGATATCGAAGAAGCCTTTCCAAACCTTGTCTTAAACAATGGCAGATAAATAACTCTTTTATTAAGTTTAAATTTAAGTAAACACCTAACAATACATTTACTTCATGTGAAAATATTTATAAAAGTGTGAAAAATCCTACTAAAACACTTAAAAATTAACTACAGCTAAATAATGAATTCAATTATTGTAAATCTCTGGCCCATTTAATCTTCGACAGACTAAAAGGCTCAAAATCTTCTAGTTGACATTAAAAGTATAACTAATATTTAGGGTGAATTAATAACCACAACACACCCTTATTTAATCCTTTTTTTTAAATATTACAGATCGATATGTTTATGTACTGAAAAACACTACTTTCATGTTGCTAAAGTTTAAGTTGTAATTTAATTCATAATTATAAGTACTCACTTGTAAAACTAATTGTCTTTACATGTAATTTCGAACAATGCCTATTTTTCCTGTGCAAGGTTTATTACATTTCGTTTAGGGAGGTTTTGCTTATGTGCTGAATACATTCAATATTTCTACAATAGAATTGTTTTAGCGTCATGACATATTAATTAATTAGTTTATTAGAAGAGTTTGTCTAGCTGTTATATATTGCAGTGTACCATTTACTTTCAGGCTTAAATTTTACTTTTTGAACACTTTACGACTATGGACATATGCCTTGTTATATACAATACGATAGAACTCACAGTTCAACGCGTGAATTAAATTTTTTTATGACATGGGGACATGATTCAGTTTTGATCTCTTAATCTAATTTATCGTTATACTGGGTATATTAAGATTTCTTTTTTTTGGGTTGAACAGTCTACAGAACTTTAATTAATATATGAGATCTTATTTTACTTAACCAAACTCTATGCTGCTTCGATTCACAACTAACATATAGCCACTTTATTAAAAGAGAAAGAATTATATTAACTCTTTGTGTTGACTGGTTGTTTCGTTCAGGTACTGTCCAGACCTTACTACTTACATTTGTTCCTTAGCTAGGAAAGTGGATAGTGTTACATTAATATTTGATCGTTGCTCTTAACTTCTAGCTCCAATTTCGTTATTGTTAAGTATCTGGACCCTTTTGGACAGCAAGTTTTGTTACGCTGTGGAGATTTGCACGTAACGTACCAACAAAAATTAATTTTTATAAATAGTCGTAACCTTCTCCTTTCTCAAAAAATTAACTAACTAAAGCCATCTACTACATGGGGTTTTGTTTATTATCAAATATTAAACAAAATCAATTAGCGACGTATTAGTTAAGTTTCGAAGCCTTCATAAAATAACGCAAGCATGCGCAATAACGACTTGGTTAAACTACAAATTACACGAGAATAAATCAGTTATATATTTATATTTGTAACTATATATATATATATATATATATATATATATATATATATATACATAAATAAAATTTAAGACAACACATTATTTTAACCGCAATCTAAATAATAAAATTTACTTTACTATATTTTTGGTGTTAAAATTGTCATTGTTATGAATTAATTGTGTTTTGAATCGAGAGTACATCAGCCATTATATGATAATAACTTCCAATTACTCAAATTTAGAATCTGTTTTATGCATCTTTTAAGTGAAATTGAACAATCTCAGGTACCATGAGATTGTTTATTGCCTTTGAACCTTTAAGATCAACAATGAGTAACTAGCGATCGTCAAACCCCGGGATCAAGATCTACATATACAGAACATTTCTATCAAGATCTAGCGTTAGTGAATGAGCGCCTTTCTAACAATCCAAGATAAAACAAATATTCACAACAAAAATCACTATTGTTACTCCCACAACGATGAAGGAGTACGTTAACGAGCTGAAAAGAAAATTCTAATTAAAAAAAAAGCGCAA
This sequence comes from Vesta saturnalis, assembly GCA_036346205.1. Lineage (NCBI taxonomy): Eukaryota > Metazoa > Arthropoda > Insecta > Coleoptera > Lampyridae > Vesta > Vesta saturnalis. Next base: position 724,638 of record JARFJB010000650.1, on the reverse strand, counting down.
AGTTGGACAATGAGCAATCCGTACGAGTTCGAATACAGGATATGATTAAAATAACAAATATAGGACTAGTCAACATCAAGCGGTGTAATCAAGTAATTAAGCAGGAAAAACATGGGATCAAGAGTTTGTATAAGAAGTAAGATTCTTTCATGAGCATTTTACCACAATCCAATCTGTTGTATTAATAATAACCAGCCAGCACAAGAAACACCAATAATATCACTACCAGTCGTCAATATTCCTAATCAGGACATCAGTTTATGACATTAAAGAAGTCAGTTTATGTCAATAATGCACAGATAATACGTTACCTTAAGGATGCTTGATTGATCAAGCTGCAAGGTTGATACAATATCTTGATAACATAACATCTACTAGATAGAATTTCAGATTTCCTGCTGGTTGAAAAATAGGCAGTTGAACAATTAAAACAGCTTCATGAATGAGTGTCTAGAAGCTATAACGAACTTGGGACCGATGATATCAAGATTTATCTCAAAGAACAGGTTCTTTGAACAATCTAAAACGGTTACCCAAAATTCCAGAATTACAAGATGTGATAGAATTCCTGAAGATTGGTTCCAGTCACTAGATATGTTAATACCAAGAAAAAAATATATTCGAGAGATTGCTTTGTCTAGACTCAGCTGACAGAGCAGGAATAACTCAGTTTTCTATACTGTAAGCAACAACAGAGTATGTACAATTTCCCACATTTAATAAGTTAACAAGCGAAGCGAAAAATGTAATAACCACAATAATAGTATATGGTGGTATTCAACAATAAACTATGCAATTTGCAAGTATTCCCATCACATCCCACTGAAACAATCAAAAGAACGGACCATACGAATAATGGCTACACTTCATGCAGCTACAGCATCAAGGAAGATGGCAAAAGAAGAAACTAGGGGTTATTTATTGTTACTTGCTACGGAAATCTTGCAGAACGCCCTTTATCTCAGATCCAGCAGCGAAAGAATCGAAATTAGTCAAACTAATATTTAAGCTGTAGTTTCAGGGCTGGTGAACGACGAACCAACTTCCGAAAAAGCGAAAATGACAATACAATTCTAGCTACAACAATCAACTAAATACGGATTATTTTAGCAGATCTAATAGATACACCGATAGATATTCTCTCAAGGTCCTAAGATTATAACAAAATGAAAGGAAACTCACTGAATGATGACGGCTACTATGTGGGTAGACAACTAAATAAATCTTAATTTTATTAAAAATTGTGTTAAATAATAGATTATGTCAACCGCCTTTACTTTTGAATCAAGAGTTTATCAGGATAAATTTTCTAGGTTTAAACATACAAATTAATTTTTAAATCTGCAGAGCTGCTAATATTACAATTCCAAACGTCATTACCATTAAACCCAAACAATTTTTAATAAAGAAATATCAATTGTAAAAGAATAGCACAAGTAAATGGTTACATTGTAACGAAATAAAATTTTCGCTACTAAAACAAGTACCTTTTTTACTTTATACCGGGACTTTCCTTGTCTCTTAAAGACAGCAAAATGCTCGTTAGATCCCCAAAATCGTACTGGACCCCAAAGACGTCCAGCGACCATGTAGCAGGCACTGCGGTATTACCGTCTTTGACCGAGATGAACGTGAAGAGAGAGCTAGAGTACGAACTTTATGTCGAGGAGGCACCACACAACTATTACCTAGAAGATGAACGCATTGGTTGGATATTTCGTCTGCGGAAACCTAAACTCTAAGAGGAGTTATCAAAGTTTGGTTTGTTTATAGAAGGCAACCGTTATCTTTACCCGTTGACACCGGTAACCATCTTTCGCATAACATATATTTCAACAAAATCGCCTGCTTACCACTGTTTATTGCACCGAAGCAAACAACATAGGTAACGTTTCTGTATCGACATTACCACATACTGCTTGGTGAATTCTAGTACCAATTCAACCGCTGGCATTCCAATAACCGCTGGCATTCCAATAACCGCTGGTATTACAACTGTCTGTGCTTCAAAAACCGCTACCGGCAGCAGCACCGAAAATAACGACTCGGGCATAGAACGAACCGCGATAACAGTTACCACTGGCAGAACTAGAATGCGTTTTTGGACGACTTTCAGACCTTAGTACCGAAATACCGCATGTACGTACGCGGCACCAATTTCCAGTCTTTTGTCGATTTTATACAGATAGTACGCAACCACGAGTAACCACAGTAGAAAATTGCAAGCTCGCGGTCCCCGATCTGAATTTCCATCGACCGGCAAATTAAACTGGCCGTCCGAACCTCCGATAAACGTACCCAGTCCGCAGTTTCTCAGATCGGGCATTTTACAACTCGTACACTACAGCCTGAAACATGAAATGGGTCAAATTTTATAACTTATGACGCACTGCCACTTAGGGCACCAGAGAATAACCGGCAGAACCCACAACGATCCGACTTCGTATCAACCGCCGTTCCAAAAGGCAACTCGATCACCGAAATCCTACATTTAATCCATCATGTTTCGTCGCTGAGTTACTACGCGCGCTGGGGGATGGATTCGATAGCATGGACTAGTCTCCATTTTAACATAAAATCTGAAAACCTATTCCTCAACAACCGACTTGTGCCTAAGGTTACCTAAGGATACCGACGTTTACCGGTGAATGAGACCTTATCTGGAGGGATACCGCTTCACCGCTACTGTCGACCATCAATCCCTAGCCTGGCTTCGTTTTTGCAAGGTGGGGTATTTTCCCACAGCAGTTTGATTTCGAAATGAAGTACTGAAAGGAAGTGACAAGCCACGCATAAGATGCGTTATCCCGTGACCTGATTCATATTAAGGAGAATGGTATCTTTGCTATAGGGCTCCCCGAGAGCAAATGGTACACTAAAAACTTTATGATGTTACAAATCATTCCGACCGACTGCTGGATTACTGTATCCGTGAAGACTGACTTTACTGTGATTTACAGTATGGGTTAAAGGGCAAACTAACTACCGATCACTAGAAACTCTGTGAACCTAAACCACAGACAGGGGTCATACACATTAAGAACTATGATAGAAATTTGAGCTGTGCCAAAAATACAAAGTTTTGCAACAGAAAACCGTGTTTCCCGAAATTATAGGTCTACTAGCCCTTATCTAAAGGTTACACTTATCTCGCCGTTTTTAAAGACCGTTTCACGAAATAGGTACTTGCCAAGCTTGTAAGAAAAGCTCCTGCCACTACCGTTTCCGAAGTCCATACGCCAAAGTTGACACTAAGCTTGGTACACCACGTGTGGTGTTAACTGAAAGCAGTCCTCAATATGGTGGCCGTGTTTTGAACCACTTGCTATCAGAATACGGCATCCACCACTAATATACCTAGCTGTACACCTTACAAGCAAACCCAGTGAAAAGGCAAACCGTATATTAAAGCAATGATCTCCCCGTTTTGCGACAACAATAATCGCGATTGAGACCGTTACCTTTTCGCCCTACCTTTCGCTCTGCACATTGTCGTACGGGAATTTACCATTTTTACTCCCGCTTTCTTGAATTTCGGTTGCGAATTGGAACTTCTGAGGACCTTACGATGCGAAGCCAAATCGTCTTCGAACTCTGACACCCCAATACTGAAAATATATTCGCTCATAGCCGCCGAATAAGTCACTTAGGAGCTATCTTCCGATTGGTACGGTATAACTTAGGCCGTGCATATACCAAGCAGGAAGGCCACTATAGCCTACGACGCCTTGTTTCACGTAAAGGATACTCGCTGTCATCTTCGCTGTCATCTGCTGCCCAGAGTGATGCTGCCAAGCTTGCACGGCATTGAGAACTAACTGGACACCTCCTTAACGTTTTGCAGATTACCGGCAGAAAGTTACGCTTTTTATTTGTCGATGAACGAGGCATATGCAACAAAACAAAACTGTCGTTACTAAAACAAATACCTTTTTCCTTACCGTCGCTCCGCAATTTACCGCCTTACTCAATTTAATAGTTCTATAAGAAGTAACCGAAAGCAAAAACGTCACAACATTTCAAATATACACTTCAGTTAAAAATCAAGAGTACAAATTCTCTATAAAAAACAATAACCCAGTTACCACAGTGCTGACACAGAAATTAATACGCATCAGTTTCATATTTTGAAAAAATATCAGAAAAAGTCGCCAAACATTAGGTAGTAGTTTGCAACAAGCTTTTTATGTTATGTTGAAATTTGCAATAATGTGGGCAACTTCGTTCATTTTCGTGTCATGTAAGTTGCATACCTTATTGTCTGATAAATATGCATTAAAATTGTCTTTGTACTGTTTCACTTACAGTTCGGGCAAGTCATGCGCAATGATTTCATTAGCATCGTCTTTGGGTAGATGATTAAAAGCGAGAAGTGCATCCATCTGGTTCTCTTAAATATTTTGTTGAAAAATTGAAAAATGCTGTACAGTTCTTACAGTAAGAGCTATTTGAACCTATTTTACATTGTTTGAGATGTTTACCTTTTTTTAGGTACTTTAATTTTTACGGTAACGTTTCCTTTTTACGTATTTTCATTTTACAACTAAGTTTGCCTTTAATTGTACGCTACACATTTCAATTGATCGAGGATGACGCAGTAAAAGTTTGTTACTATGCAGAAGAATTATAAAAAAATGGTACCTTAACCCGTTTAAACTAACCAAGTTTTGCTGCTTTCTAAAGGAATTTATATATTTGGGATCAAAAAGTATCAAAACCCTGTTATATTTTCGTAAACGTACTGCAGGTATTTCATTTTTAAGCATTAATTCATAAGTAATTTTTAAGTTAATCCACATTTACTAACATTAGTATTTAGATTTTCTACTTTATAACTTGATTTGAAGATATACTATATATATATATATATATATATATATATATATATATATATATATATATATATATATATATATATATACATACACAGGGTGACATAGAAAAAAGTGCCATGCATAGTGCGCGATAGAGGACACTAAAATAAGAGAAAAAGTTCCTATGAACTTAGGTCCGCAACGCCTTCGTTTGAAAGATATAGGGTGTTGAAGTTTAATTATTTTTTTTTTTTTATCTTTTTACAATGATGTAATAAGCGGGCGAAATTTTGTATACAGGGGCTTTTTAGTCCCGACCTTAATTCCCTGGATTTTTCATTTTAGGATTCTTGAAAAATGATGTTTATTCTGTAGAAATACATAATGAAGAGCAATTATGGATAAGAATTATGGAATCCGCAGATAGATTGCGTAATAACCCAGGAATATTTCAAAGATGCCGTCAATCCTTAGGAAGTAGAATTGAAAAATGCATTCAAGTACAAGGACAACAATTTAAACATCTAAAAATTTAATGTTTTTTTTAATCACTGTCCTTCATTGTTGCTATTAAAATTTAATTGTAGAAGTGTTATGTCATTGTTTTTGCAAATAAGTTACTTTGGCGCTTTTGGATAATTTGCATGCATCGGATGAATTTTTCTCGTAAACCGTTGGTCCTAGCGACTTCAATAAGGTATACCTTTCTGAAGCAGAAAAGACGGAAAAACAAATTTTTTCAGTCGAAAATGACATACATACATACATCAAACAAGATGGAAACCTGTATGTGGCGCCCTCTATCAGTAACAAAAGAACTAAGGTCATATTTGAATTCCGCGTGATAAATAAATAAATAAATAAATAATATATATATATATATATATATATATATATATATATATATAATAATAAACCTTGTTACGGTTTTTAGTTTTAAATTTATTGCATCTAAGGTTTACTTGTTTTCCCTAAAATAAGTTAGAGTCCGAGATTTCTTAAACATTTATTTACAGGCTGGCTACATCAATGTTGGAAAGCGAACATATCTAATTACAATTAGTTTTAAATTAAAGCAAATCAAAATTTTATGTACCATGTCCATTTGACTGAAAGGCACAACACACCCTTATTTCATTCCTTTTTTTTAAATATTACATGTTTAATAGTAAATAACATTAAAAACACAAATTAAATGTTTTGGAAGCATGCGAAAGTTATAAACATAAACAGAAAGTACCTTTAGGAAACGAGCACGTAAATCTTAGCAGATAGTTTAAGTATAGAATTATAATTTTCGTCAAGTTAGCTGTTTTGCCTTAAAGATTTGCCACCTTTTATTTTACTTATATCGGATGTCGAAAATGTTTGGAAACGACTTAATAACGTAATCAGTTTTTCGGCCTGATGAATCTACAAGGGCGCTGTAGAACTTTGAAATTTTAAAGCAGAACTATTCTTTTTATTTCATATTTCGATTCATCAGGAAATTGTACGCCAGAATACGTTTTTACTTTTTTAAGGACCCTAAGACCCTTTCGTAGGGCCCAGAATAGTTCTAAAAGTGTCATAAACAGCAAGAGTTTAAATTTATGTTTTTATCTTTAGTATTCGATCAAGTGAAAAATTCTACAATTTAGCTCCTTATAAAGAGCCTTGTAGGGCCCTTAAAGTGGTTTAGGAGGCCTTATATAGCAAAAACCAAAATTTTAGATTTGTTCCCTATTTTTACCTTGAGTATTTGATTCAATAGATAAATTTACATTTTAGTTTCTTCTAAGGCTTTAAGGCCTCTAAAACGGTCTTGTATGGGAGAAACCTTAATTTGAAGTGTGCACGTTACTTCTGTCATTGATTGTTGATGCAGTGAGAAATATATTATTTTAGGCCCTTAAGTGTCCCAAGTCAACTTTGCAGCCCCATTAGGGCCCTAGGACATTATGAGAGGATGAAATGTTAATTTCTCTACTGAATCAAATATTCAAGATAAAAATGGTACATTCTTCAAATTTCGATTTTTACTATACATATAAGATCCTCTTAGAGCTTTTTAGGGGCTCCAAAAAGGGCCTTAGGGCCCTTAAAAAAATAAAGACGCAGTCTGACGTAGAATTTTTCGCTTAATTCAAATGGCAAATAAAAGAATGTTTCCCACTTTTTGCCAGAAAAAAGTTATTAGGCCGTTTCTAAGCTTTTTTGGATACCCTGCACGTTTTCTCTTTGGAACGCATAAAGAAATAGATATTTATATAGAACATTGTAGAACTTCAAACATGGAGGAACCTTAACAACCCATAAAGTGATCTCATTGAAGTCTAACTTCCACATTAATTAATAATCAATTTTTGATTTTTTTACTAAAGCATTCCGGTTTCCGGTTTATTTGCCTCGGCTCAGCGTGCGTCCGCAACTAAATTCTACATTCATCTTTAAATAACCACCATATTACATTAATACATAAACTACTATTTTTAGTTACAAAATGAAGTTGCTTTATTATAGACGATTTTCCGCATCGGATTACCTTTTCGACTTTTTTACTCAACATTTCGTTTCGTAGTACTGCTATTTTTGTCTAGTTACAATTTGACAATTGTTACGACACAATTATGTCTAAATACAAACAGATGTAATGTGTTTTATGTACAGACATGATGCATATTTAAATCTACTAAAGTTTTAAGCAAATTATTTTAAGTGGTATAAACGCACATCAAAGAGCATAAAATAAGACATAAAATTAAGAAGTTTGATACTTATTGCAATTTACTACAACAACATTTATACATTACTATTGGTACATTTTATAGACGCCATTGACGTCTAAAACTATAAAAGTTTATTACGATGGCGTCTACAAATTAACAATAATCACACCAGCAATTTCTTCTAAACTCACAATAAAATTAGAAATTAAAATAAAACGTATAACCATGATAATATTGACTATATCAGTACAAAAGAACGTGGTGGCCAGAGTTTTTGGCGTTGTATGAGGGTTGCTTTTTATTCCACACAAAGATATTTAGTTAACAATACACACAAGGATCTTCTATATTCACTTTTCTTTGTGCCATTGTTAGAATAAAAATTTTATTAGATACTTTTAAACATAACAACAAACATATCAATAAATAATGTATAAACTTATTTTCCCTGTGTAAAAGTATGACATAGGATTTTGTTTGAACAAAAGAAATAAGATTTCTTTTTACGTTGCTACTGAATCGCGTACTCGATAAAATTTAAATTACGTTTTACTAAACTGAGTTTTATTACATGAAAATTCTGTAAACTGTTAATACCTAAAGACAACGTTTTTATGCAAGCACTTTGTTCACGAAGATTGTTCAATATTGTTGAAACGATATTAATAATATTCCTAAGCTGGTGTAGTGTAAGATTAGGCTTAAATGAATGTAGTCAACTTTACGTTTAAAATCGTAGCAATAGTTGCTTTGACTTAATTAGAAAAATGTAAAGCAAGATATTTCATATTAGTCGCTGTTTACCGCTACATCACATATAATATATGGTGTAATATGCAAAACATGATTCAATTATTTTCGTTATAATAAATTCTGATTAGAAAATATACCCCAAGATGGCAGCATTTAAAGCTGCAGATTCCAAATACAATTACTTGTTTATTGTAATTTATTTGGTAAAAATTATAACTGATTAAAGTGTGTAATAAACGATGATTACGAGAAGTAAATGTAGGAAATGAAGAAACAGTGAAAGGATAAACAAACAAATGGAGGTTATGTAGTATTAGTCAAACAAATTGATTTGGCGTTTATCGGTTTAATCTTTCTACTGCATTTGCTTATGCAATATCGTATGTTGATTTCGTTAAATGACTACGAATGTTCACCGTCATTATTTAATTCACTGTTTTATGTGAGAAGACAGGATAAACAAATTCATTCATGGAGTAGCGGTAAACATTCCAGGCGAGGATAATAAGTAACTTTATATAAAAACTATTAATGTAATGTATTTAGTATCAGAACATAAAAAGGTCAAGTGTCGATGTAGAAGGGTAGCTACCAGAGATCTGTCTCACACAGAGATTTAACATATGCAAGAAAGGGATTTAGTGGAGTTGATCGGCCTATTTCCATAGTTTATGCTTTTGAGCGCGACGTTTCGGAAGCGGACTCTGCTTCCGTCATCAGGCTTAGTCCTGAGAAGGACTGTTTTCGCACTTGAGTCGAATTCATATGTTATATGTAATTTTTTCCCAAGCACTTGACTACTCTTAGATTCGAACCTGGTACCTTCCACTTACTAGTCTGACACCTTTGCCACTGAGCCACGGAGTAATCCAATATATTATATTTTAGAACTTGATATATATATATGTATATATATATATATATATATATATATATATATATATATATATATATATATATATATATATATATATATATATATATATATATATATATATAAAACGTGGTTGCGCAGAAGTTTATTGCGCCAGTTGCGCAGTAACTTCTGCGCAGGTGTAATGCGCTTAAGCTCTTCGCGCATTATTGGAATCCATATGGGTTTTATTTCTACACTAGCTTGGCTTATTGGATTTTCTGCTAGTGATGTATGAGCTTTTTGTATTAAATTTTATGGAGGTGCTAGATGAATTCCTAGATCATCTAAATAGCCGCGCACCCTCCATAAAATTAACAATGGAATTGAGTCGGAACAAAACTGCCATTCTTGGATGTACTTGTACACAGGAATGACAACACTTTCACGACAAATGTATACAGGAAACCTACCACACGGGAGGTACCTACACTATAACTCCAATCACCACAAAAACGTGAAATTAGGTGTGGCAAAATGTTGTACGATAGAGCAAAAATGATATGCTCAAAACAAGAGGACCTGAACGAAGAAAAGAAAATATCGTTAGACACTTAAAGAAAATGGCTACCCTGATCTAACAGCTAACCTAAACAGGAAAGGGTAACTGAAAAGAAGAACCTAAATATACAGCGATAATACCATATATACAAGGTCTCCGACAAAATACGAAGGATAGGCAGCAAATACAAGATACGCACTGCCTTCAAATCGACCAGAACGCTCAGGGAATACTAATCAAAACCAAACCATACAATGAAGGTCAGAATTCTAAGAATTGTGTATATAACTTACTATGCGAATGCGGCAGAGCATACACAGGAGAGAGCAGACCACTCAAAGTGAGAATACAGGAACACAAGAACAACGTCCGCAAGGGCGAAATAGAAAGATCAAGAATCGCCGAACATGTCTGGAACGAAGACCACCACATCCAATGGGATAACATACAGATAGTGGCTAAGGACGAGAACACAACTCGTCGAAAACTCAAAGAAGCCACATCATCGCACTAGCAGAAAATCCAATAAGCCAATCTAGTGTAGAAATGAAACCCATATGGATTCAATAATGCGCGAAGAGCTTAAGCGCAATACACCTGCGTAAGAAGTTACTGCGCAACATACGCAATAAACTTCTGCACAACCACGAAAGTTTAATATATATATATATATATATATATATATATATATATATATATATATATATATATATATAGGTTCTAAAATATATATATTGGATTACTCGTGGCTCAGTGACAAAGGTGTCAGACTGGTAAGGAAAGATACCAGGTTCGAATCTAAGAGTCATGCTTGGGAAAAAATACATATAACATATGAATTCGACTCAAGTGCAAAACAGTCCTTCTCAGGACTAAGCCTGATGACGGAAGCAGAGTCCGCTTCCGAAACGTCGCGCTCAAAAGCATAAACTGTGGAAATAGGCCGATTAACTCCACTAATAAGAAACCACAGTTACAAAACACTTATAATACAGAAGAAAGGGATTGCTGCGTCATTGAGTTAAGAAAAAGAAATTTTATTTAGAAATATATATTTAATCATAGAATAATACTTTGTGACCGTATCGATCCAAGTCGAATAGGTTACTAAATACCTGAGTTGTGTCCTTTTCATGACCCTTTCCTAAAAACTTTTTAAGATGACTACGTGCCGTTAAAGACCATACAGGAAAAGATAGATAAGTGATAGAGAAAGAATGTGTTAAGATCATGGCGGTTGTAGTTCATTAACGTAACTTAAAACCAACCAGAAGCGCAAATTTAATCACATAGCTGAGAAACAAACCAAATTTCACGTCCTCCTTAAAGTTATTGTCTCAGTCAAGGAAGAAACCCTGATGCATTACAATCATGTTCTTCAAGGCTTTAGCAAAAAAAAATATATTATTCATTGATCTCTACCAAAATAAAACTATTTCTAGAAACATGGTTATCTAAATGTACTCAGAAACAGGACCGAAAGTGGGTCATATTTCATGCTGAGGTTGCTATCCGAGTAAGAGCTAAATAATACATTACTTAATAGTTTTATATAAAGTTACTTATTATCCTCGCCTGGAGTGTTTACACCGCTACTTCATTAATGAAGAATTTAGCAACCCAATTTGTTTATACCGTCTTCTCACATAAAACAGTGAATTAAATAAGGACGGTGAACGTCCGTAGTGTATTTGACGAAATCAATGCGAGTAAAGTATTATTTATATCACGAGGGTTCAGTAACTACTAGGAATCATTTGGGATTTCGTTTGTAAACTTGAGCCTCGCTATCCAAGCTGATTGAAAGGGTCCATATTAATAATGGCTGCTAAGGCCTTCTTCTAAGCTCTTAGTCCAATCCCATTGCAGGGCATGATAGACGCCGTAGAGATTAATCCTCCACACTAGGCCTCGGCTCAAGCTGTTCGCAAAGATCTCTTTGTTAATAATTGCTGCTCATTTTGTTTTCCAGATGGTCGCAAACCCTTTGGAATTAACAAAAGGTTTTTTAGAATGCCTTTGTGCAAGAGCATGTTAAAACTAAATTGATTTTAAATATCTAGAAATTTAGCTATCAAAAATAATCGAAAAATAGTTTAAAGTGTCGATTTCCAGGTAAAAAAAAACTTGCAAGTATAATTGACGAACACCTGTACAAACCGTTGTAAAAAACGCAGAATAAAAACACACACACACACACAACAACTACAGAAAAAAAAAAAACACAAAAAAATACACAAGCACACACACAAAAAAACAACAACAACACACACACACACACACACACACACACACACACAAAATAAAGACATAACCAAAAAAAAAACACACACACACGCACATGCACAACAAGACACATATGCATCACACAATCACTTAGATTAATTAATCACACACATGCACAAAAACACACACACACACACAACAAAACACAAACACACACACACAAAAACATAACACACAAACAAAGACAGACAAGACACAGACACAACACACACACACACACACACACACACACACACACACACAACACAAACACACACACACACACACACACAAACACACAAAACCAACAACACACACACAAATATATATATATATATATATATATATATATATATAAATATATTTATATATATATATATATATATATATATATATATATAATTATATTCGATAATAAAAATTACTTGTCTTTCAAATGCTACTCACTTGCTTATTCAAAGTTTTGGTTTGTAGCATTGTTAAAAATTTGTTGTTTTCTAGATCTGTAAAGCAGTATTGTAGTTTTATAAACTTTGTTTGTTACGTCCAAACCGCACTAGGCGTCGTGTAGGCTTACTAATGTAAGCGGGTTGCCAAGCCAGCTAACAGGGAGATGGGCGGGTCGAAATAATAAGTAAAATGAATGATTAATAAGCTCAAACACCTTAACTTATACTCAAATAGCTCAGTTCGGGAAAATATGTCTCTAGGCGCCACCACAATCGAAACTTTTTAATATAATTGTCTTAAGCTGGATGTTAATTAACCCTACTTGATTGTGGAAAGTAGGATTGTGCTTACTGGTAAATTCATATACGAAGGTTCTAAACAAACACTCGTCCAAAACAATTCAACTCAAATAAATTTAGTACTACCCAGGTTATTAAAAACTTTTGAATACACCTCGTAAACAAAACTTCCAAAATAAAATTTATCACCAAATTCATTCAATGATCGGTAATTTTTAAAATTCTTAAAGAAGTATCTTTTAAATTTACTTTACTTTTTGAATGTTGACATTCGTAAAAATTTTCAAAACTTTTATTATACTTAATGAAATTTTGACAACAGCTGATCTGTTAATAGTGTTTCTAATAAAACTGATAAAATTTTGTAATCAACCTTAATAAGCCAGGTTGTTCCAAATCTGAAAAATTAAATAAAATATGCCTTATTTTTAAAATTTTCAAAACAAGATCACCAATTAAAATGTTACATCTGTGTTTATACCTTTAAAAAAAACAAAAAAAAAATAACGATAAATATATATTGTCCTGCATAAAATAATCAAAAACACAAATTTTACAAAATTCAGCGTGGTTGAAAGTTAAACCACCCCAAAACTTTGCTTTACTACAAAACAAACCATACAAACGACTCAAAACGATTATCTTTCCTTCAAAACTATTTAATAATTTAAACAATATACAAATAAACTAAAAAAAGATAATCGGGCTTAAATTTATAAAATTCTTAATCTAATTTTTACTTAAAAATTTGTCCATAAATTTGGCTTTTCTTTTTCTTTCTTTAAACAATTATATTAGTCCATTGGTAATTCCTTAAATTGCCTGAAGCCATTACAAGCTTCACAATTTCACAACACTTATTCCTTACTTGCACCCCAAATAAATAACACGTAATAAACTGTATAGGAGGAACCTTAACAACGCATAAAGTGATCTCATTGAAGTCTAACTTCCACATTAATTAATAATCAATTTTGATTTTTTACTAAAGCATTCCGGTTTCCGGTTTATTTGCCTCGGCTCAGCGTGCGTCCGCAACTAAATTCCACATTCATCTTTAAATAACCACCATATTACATTAATACTTAAACTACTATTTTTAGTTACAAAATGAAGTTGCTTTATTATAGACGATTTTCCGCATCAGATTACCTTTTCGACTTTTTTACTCAACATTTCGTTTCGTAGTACTGCTATTTTTGTCTAGTTACAATTTGACAATTGTTACGACACAATTATGTCTAAATACAAACAAATGTAATGTGTTTTATGTACAGACATGATGCATATTTAAATCTACTAAAGTTTTAAGCAAATTATTTTAAGTGGTATAAACGCACATCAAAGAGCATAAAATAAGACATAAAATTAAGAAGTTTGATACTTATTGCAATTTACTACAACAACATTTATACATTACTATTGCGTACATTTTATAGACGCCATTGACGTCTAAAACTATAAAAGTTTATTACGATGGCGTCTACAAATTAACAATAATCACACCAGCAATTTCTTCTAAACTCACAATAAAAATTAGAAATTACAAATAAAACGTATAACCATGATAATATTGACTATATCAGTACAAAAGAACGTGGTGGCCAGAGTTTTTGGCGTTGTATGAGGGTTGCTTTTTATTCCACACAAAGATATTTAGTTAACAATACACACAAGGATCTTCTATATTCACTTTTCTTTGTGCCATTGTTAGAATAAAAATTTTATTAGATACTTTTAAACATAACAACAAACATATCAATAAATAATGTATAAACTTATTTTCCCTGTGTAAAAGTATGACATAGGATTTTGTTTGAACAAAAGGAATAAGATTTCTTTTTACGTTGCTACTGAATAGCGTACTCGATAAAATTTAAATTACGTTTTACTAAACTGAGTTTTATTACATGAAAATTCTGTAAACTGTTAAT